>PVKH010043949.1:0-10662 GCA_004027955.1 Chaetophractus vellerosus | reverse complement strand
TGGCTTGTCTTCTAGGACAGTTTTCTGGAAGGTCCATCTAGGGTAATGCTAGAATGCCAGGTCTTTAAAAACTGCACAAAAGTGTTTATAGCAAAGGCCTTGGCTCATCCTGTGAGGGCTCTGAAGATGAGTCTCTATCTCCCTCACAGACTAGTCTTTCCACACAGATGCCCTTGGGAAGGGAGCGTGACCTTGGCTGGGGTGGCAATTCCTTGAGAGCACTGACAGCAGGGACTGTCAGCCAGCAGCACTTTCAGCAGTCCTGAAGGGGACTCTGGTGACAGGCCACTTTGTCCACTACATCAGGCTAAAGGTATTTTCCTGAAAAAATAATAGATAATATTAGAGATATCGCACTTTTAATTTTTATATAATTTCACTTAATTTATTGTATTAAAAATTTTTTTTTAAATCCTGTTGGTAATTTCATTGGGATTGTATTAATGTAGACATTAATTTAATATAATAGCTGCATATACTTGCTGATGTCAAACCTCAGTTGTTAGGTAACGTAAAGCATGTTATAGTGATTTTTATTTTTACACAGAAAAGCCTGATTATTATTTGTTCTATGAATCAAAGTTGATCTTCTAAACTGTTGGCTTAAAGACAGCCTTTCAATAGTTTAATTGTTGGAGAAAAGTTTTTTACGATGGTAATTGTTCACAGGTGAGGTTCAGGCTTGTTGGAGAGAATATTACCAGCCATCGTTAGCCATCCGCACTGAGTTTTTTCTGCATTCATACTTTGCAAATATTAGTTAAGCTTAGGTTTAGTTGTGAGACTCTAAAACAACCAGGGGGCATTTTTGTCCTCTCTCTTCCAAGGTGGCCACTGCTCCATCACTGGGGGCTGTTCTAGTTTGCTAGGCGGCCAAAATGCAGATACTGTGAAATGGGTCAGCTTTTGACAATGGGCATTTATTAGATTACAAGCTTACGGGCTTTAGGCTGAGAAAAATGTCCAAAGACCAGCTGCCAATGATTCTGGACTCCTCTGTCACATGGCAAGGCACATGGCGGCATCTGCTGGTCTCTCCTTTCTCTCCCCGGGTTTCATATGCTTTCAGCTTCTTGTTTCTGTGACTTTCTCTGTCTTTGTCTGAATTTCATTCTTTTATAAAGGACTCCAGTAAGAGGATTAAGAGCCACCCTGAAAGAGGTGGGTCACATCTTAAGATCCTCCTCACCAAAAAAGCTTACTTACAATGGATGCACACACACAGGAATGGATTAACTTTAAGAACATCCAGGGGGCCGGCTGTAGCCCAGTGGATAGGGCGCCGGTTCACCACGTGGGAGGCCCCGGGTTCGGTTCCTGGGGGCCTCTCCAAGCAGGCCTTGAGAGGGCAAGCCACCGTGGGCGGGGCAGAGCCACCGTGGGCAGGACAAAAAGCCGCCACGGGCAGGGCAAGTTGCCCACGAATAGAGCAGAGTCACCCACGAGCGGGGCAAGCTGCCTGCGCGGTGAGCTGACTTGGTGCATCGCCACAACGGGGGGAGACAAAGCAGACACAGAAGAATGCAAAAATGAACACAGCAAGAACAAGTAGAAAGGGGGGGATATGTAACAACAACAACAAAAAAAGAACATCCATTTCTGGGGTCCACACAGCTTCAAACCATTACAGGGGTTCAGGCTCCTTCTATGTCCTGGCTTCCCCATTCCCACCAGAGAGCTGACACTTCATGGCTTAAGCTGGCTTCAAGACTATCAAGAACACACTCCAGCCAGCAAGACAAATGAAATAAAGTCTTTATTTCGGGAGGCCAAATGCTCAGCTAGAATTTAAAGTTTCTATTATTGTAGAAAAAAACACTGGGAGACAATTAGCAATCTCTGTCCAGGGGCACCTGCAGGGTCTGAGACCCTGGACCTCACTGTTTCACATTCTTTGGAGTCTCCAGGGAGAATGATCCTTTACACCAAAAGGGGACCACAGCAAGGCCCAGCTTCCAGAAGTTGTTTGCAGTGATAGAGGATGTAAATCAGTATGATTTCCCACCAACTCAGTGCATGAGTGCTGGATTATTCCTTGCACTGCCCAAACCAAGCCTTCTTCAATACCTGTGGCCAGGTGAAGCCCGGAGTACTCCCTTTGTCCCTGCAGAGCTCCACCTGCAAAGGGGTTGGATCTGGGAGACATTTGTGCCAATGTCCAGAGTATTAGGAATTCAGCTCCAGGCAACCCCAGAAGAGCCATTCAGGCTGAGACAGGGCCATGGCATATCCTCAGCAATGCCACCTCCCAGCACTTCGTCATACTAGGTGTGATGTTTGAAGCTGGATGGACTCCAGAAAACCATGTGCTTAAAGCTGCTCCACTCCTGTGGGTGTGACCCTATTGCAGGTGGGATCTTTTCATTAGGTTACTGCAATTAAGACGTGGCCCAGGGTGGGTCTTAATCATCTTTTGGGAGTCCTTTAGAAACTGGATGAATACAGAAAGATAGAAAGACACAGAAACAGAGAGAAAGTCATGGAACCAAGAAGCTGAAAGCAATGAAACCCAGGAGAGAAGGGAGAGACCAGCAGATGCTGCCATGTGCCTTGCCATGTGACAAAGGAGTCCAGAATCTCCAGCAGCTGGTTTTCAGGGAGAAAGCATGGCCTGATGATGCCTTGATTTGGACATTTGCACGGCCTCAGAACTGTAAACTTATAAGCTCATAAATCGCCATTGTAAAAGCGAACCCATGTCTGCTAAATTGCATTCTGGCAGCCTAGCAAACTAACCCACTAGGCCATGCTCCTCCTTCCTTCCCCACTGAAGCTGTAGCACTGCTCGCCCACAGGCCAATCCAGTATTGAGATGCACAGTGAGAGCTGATGGAAAAATGCAAGAAGCATTTTACTCCATGGTGCTCCCAAAGCCCACTCCGCTTTTACTGCTCTCCGTAGAATTGGCAGAATTGCGATTCCCCAGTCAAGGTAGCTGTGTCTGGAGTGTGTGTCCCACACTCCCATTTCTGCCCGGGTCCTGTAATTAGGTTCTACAGAAAAAAGAAGGTCATTTCAAGCTCTGGTTCCCACTCTTTTATTCCCAGCAGTCAGTTTGGTCAGATCTGGCCAGACCACAGAAATGAGAACCTGAGACCTGGGTTTGAATTACAGCCCTGCTACTTCCTGTGTAGAATGTGGTACATATTACTTTGTAGAGGTAGTTATCATTTGTTAAGTATTGCTAAAATATAACTTTCAAAAAGGTAGACTCATAACTCTCATGCAAATTTTAAATGGTCTGAGATTTTGTTTAACTCATTAATGAGGAAACAAAGTTGTTGAGACTGGTTCAAAGGAGCCTATGAGGAACAAATTATTAATTTGTTCTTTGCCAATATGTGCAAATCAGTTAATATCTTATAGGACAATCGTATTTGGTGTTATCTTTTCAATAGGAAATCAATTGAATTATCTACTGAGCAAAATTATTTTGCACAATCATGGCTAAAAATCATTTGTATTACTTTCATTTTCTATGTTAAATTATTACCCTTATACAGCTGTGAAAAAAAAAGCCCAGTCAATAGAAAATCAATCAACAATGCACGCCCCTGCAAAATCAAATAATCCCTGGAGGGTTTGCTAGACAATCCAAGTACTCCATTGAAGGGAAACCAAGCAATTTCTTTTATCCATTTCTAAGTCTAGGCAGTTTTTCCTGACAGCACTTACCTGGACCAGGTGATTTATAGACATTATTTCATGATGTTTTTACAATCCTATGGAGTAGCTGTTTTTCCCCATTTAACAGATGAAGTAGGAGAAGCTTAGGGAACTTACACAATTTGCCCAAAATCACACAGGTAGCAAATTGTCGAGCCATGATTTAAAATCGAGGCCTGCAATCTCCGGAGACATGTTCTCAGCTCTATATGATGTATGCCATCCTTTGAGTTTCATTTTCCTCATCTATAAAATGGGGCTGTTTTTTGTAAGGGTTGGAAGTCAAATATAAAAAGTCCTTAGTGTATTGAAGATTATTTTATTATGACTGTAGCATCTGTTTTAAAGATTCAACTTTTAGAGACTCAACATGTCCAAAACTCTGTTTCACTTCCATTCCTATTTCTGGTAACAATTATTCCTCCTCTTGTAGATCCCATCAGATAGATGGATTGTACCACCCATTCCCACCGAGGTAGACCTCAAAGCTATAAATGTGTTGTTGTTTTTTTAAACTTCTCTCATTCTTAAACTGACATCCAATCAATCACCAAATCTTATTGATGGTGGGTTTTTTTTTTAGGTGGCACCAGGAATTGATCCCAGGACTTCATACATGGGAAGCAGGAGCTCAACCACTGAGCTACATCCACTCCTCAATGAGAGTAGTTATTTTGCTTGTTTGTTTATTTTTTAGGAGGTACTAGGAATTGAACCCAGGACCTTATACATGAGAAGCAGGTGCTCAACCACTTGAGCTATATCTACTCTGCTGACACTCACGTTTTTTTAGCTCTCAAATCCATTCTCCTTCTCCAGTCCCTCAGCCACTACCTTATCAACTCTTGCCTGGGTCACAACCACATCACTTTCGCCCCTTACAAACCACCCTCCATGCTCTAGCCAGAGTGACCACTCTAAAATAGAAATTCCATCACATTCCTTTGCTTCTTCAAAGATTTTAATGCTCCCAGTTTTTTTTAATTAAAAAAAAAAAACCATTCAAACTCCTTGGAAGGGCGTACAAAGATCTTCAGAATCCCTTCTTCTCTTCTAAACTAATAGTTTCCCAAATTCCAACTTATTGGGTGTGTGTTACTGTTCGTGGTGCTTCTCGATACTTTTGGCTGTGCTAGTACTTTTGTCTGAAAGTTCTGCCCTGCTTTTCCTCCAGCTAGCCAACATCTTCCCAAGAGATTCCCATAAGATGCCACTTTCTTCAGAAATCTCTTGAAAGCTTTCTGTCTCGGTGGACTCTTCCTCTACATTTCCGTAACATGCCATGCATTTCTGTCTTAACACCTACCATAATTTATTGTCTTCCCCACTGAATAGTCATTCCTCCCAATGGACTTTTATCTCTATATCTTTATATGTTAGCACAGCGCCTGGAAATAGTAATCCCTTAATGGTTGTTGAATGGATCTAGGGGAGTGGAGTCTGAAAAGTATTTGGTGAATTCATACAAATAGTTACAATAGAAAGCTTGCCCATACTGCTCAAATTGGCTAATTTTAAGTCACAGGTGCATAGGTAATTTTCAATAGCTTTCCACAATAGTCTGACTTTTATACCTACCTGACAATGCCTTATGTTTTGAAAGCATAACAAACCCCAAACGTACTGTGAAATTGGTGAAGGAGAAGGAGAAGCCTGAGGCAGAAAAAGAGGTGTTTGGTCACTTAAATGTACATTTAATCCAATTTTAGTCAATCAAACTGAAATTGTCAAACCAGCAGGGCCTGGATTTCCCAATCTGCTTGAGCTGTCCCAGTTTGCTCTACAGACCAGCCTGAAAACCTGGCTAGGTCAGTCTTCATAGAGGGAACTGACAGTTATATAAATATAACATTTGTTCTTAGCACTACAGCAATTAACCTTAACCTCCCTGTGTCAGGACTTTCCTGTAACAAACGTATGTGATTTTTTGCTCATAAAAAAAAACAGGTTTGTCATTGTCACTGAGATAGGTTATCATAGAAACAAGACCTCCCTAAATTTGGGCAGAACAACTTGTCAGGGGCTCTGAATAGCTGTCTCTCCTTTACTCTGTGTCTTTCAAGATGGACAGTTGATCAACTCAGAAGACAGAAAATTATCTAGTGAATATAACCCATGTATTCTGCAGTCTGAATTTCTCCAGCAGACACAAAAAGTCACAATAACTTTCTATCACCAGCAAGGCTTTCAGTGTCCGGGTATTTATTGTCCCTCCCCCTCCACTACACATGGCCTAGGACTGTCAAGCTTTAGAAGAAGTGGCTCAGACCCTGCTTGCTTGAGATTTGACTTAGAATTCTAGAATAAATGAGTGGATGTAGCTCAAGTGATTGAGCACCTGCTTCCCACATAGAAGGTCCTGGGTTTTATCCCCGGTACCTCCTAAAAACAAATCAAACAACAAACAAACAAATGGAAAAACCAACTTGGGGGAGCCAATGTAGCTCAGTTGTTGAGCACCGGCTTCCCACATATAAGGTCCTGAATTCAATCCCTGGCCCCAGTACCTAAAAAAAAATTCCAGAATAGTAGATGGCAGTTTTCAAGAAAGCGAATTTCCTTTCATTCTTTTGGGGTCAGACCATTCTTTTGGTTCATATCTCAAATTGTTGGTGAATGTCCCTGAGAGTCCACTTGGCCAGAGCCTCTTTTAAAGGCTAATATGGAAAGATGTTGGGCTTGTATTTGGGACCTGAGAAGTTCCAAGAGATCTGGGGATGGCTTGGGAGCAATAGCATTCTCCTTCTCCTTCCGCCTCTTCCTCACCTCCCTCTCCCCCACCCCCTTCCTCACAGGACACAGGATCATTTGGTTCCAAGAAGTGCGTAGGTTCATAGGCCAGGCTGCCATCAAAGACATGACAAATAGTGGGCCTGGGACAAAAGGTAACAAAAGCCTGGCTGGCTGCCAGGAATTTTGAAGGTTGTACTGGTACAAATCTGGGATTAGAAGTGGTTTTTAGAGAGAATAAGCACAACCTCATTTGGAACAAAGCTACATATTTCATATATCTTTTTCTTCTTCAACACTTTGATTTTGTAACATAAAGCATTTTGTGTTTTTTCCAATGATCAATTAGATACTGGTTGCAAAAGGAGCTGGGATTTACCTCTTGGACAACAAAGCTTCCAAACAAGACCCCCACTCTACTTAGGAGTAGAATTCTGCTGTTAAAGGTAGAATTCCCAGCATTTCCCATTCCCAACATGTATAGACCTGGGCTCACATCCCAGTTTCAGAAGATAAGAACTGAGATATTCTTGAGCGAGTGAAAAGACAACCCAAAGAATGAGAGAAAATATTTGTAAATCATATGTCTGATAAGGGTCTAGTATCTAGAATATACAAGGAATTCTTACGTTCAACAATAAAAAGACAAATAACCCAATTATACAAAGACAAAGAATTGGAATAAATATTTCCCCAAAGAAGATATAAAATGGCCAATGAGCACATGAAAAGATACTCAACTTATTCAGTAGGAAAATGCAAATCAAAAGAACAATGAGATACCATTTCACACCCACTAGGACGGCTATAATAAAAAAGATAGAAAATAAGTTTTGCCGAGGGTGTGGAGAAATTAGAATCCCTATATGTTATTGGTGGGAATATAAAAAATGGTTATATTCCTCAAAAAGCTAAACATAGGGTTACAATATGGCTACTCCTAGGTGTATATACTCAAGGGAACTGAAAACATATATCCATTCAAGGCCTTATATGCCAATGTTCATTTTCTATGTATAAGTCTTTATGTGCTTGGTTAAATCTATTCCCAGATATTTGATTCTTTTAATTGCTATTGTTCATGGGATTTTTTTTTCTGAATTTCCTCTTCAGATTGCTGATTAATAATATAGAGAGACACTACTGATCTTTGCATGTTGACCTTGTGCCCTACCACTCTCCTGAATTAGTTTATTAGCTCTAATAACTTTTTGTGGATTTTTCAGGATTTTTCTCTGTATAAGATCATGTCATCTGCAAATAGGGAAAGTTTTATTTGTTTCTCTCCAATTTGGATGTCTTTTATTTCTTTTAATTGCCTAATTGCTCTGGCTAAAACTTCCAGTACAATGTTGAATAAGAGTGGTGACAGTGGCCATCCTTGTCTTGTTCCCAATCTTAGAGGGAAAGCTTTCACTATTTCACCATTGAGTTTGATGTTAGCAGTGAGTTTTCACATATGCCCTTTATCATGTTGAGGACGTTTCCCACTCTTCCTAGTTTTCTGAGTAGTTTTTTCAAGAAGTGTTGCTGGATTTTGTCAAATGTCTTTTCAGTGCCAAATGAGATAATCACATGCTCTCCTTCACTCAATTAAATGTGGTATATTACATTGATTTTCTTATGCTGAACCACCCTTGCATACCTGGAATAAATCTCACTTGATTATGCTGTGCAATTATTTGAAAGTACAGTTTCCTAATATTTTGTTGAGGATTTTTGCATCCCTATACATAAGGGATTGGTCTGTAGTTTTCTTTCCTTGTGGTATCTTTATCTGGCTTTGGTTTGAGGGTGATGTTTACCTCACAGAATGAGTTAGGAAGTGTCCCCTTCTCTTCAATTTTTTAGGAGTTTGAATAGAATTGGTATTCATTTTTCTTGGGATGATTGGTAAAATTCACCAGTGAAGCCATCTTTTTCTGGAGTGTTCTTTGATGAGATGTTTTTCATGTCTGATTCAATCTCTTGAATTGTTATTTTCTTGCTGAGATCGTTTATTTCTTCTGGAATCAGTGTAGGTTGTTCATGTGCCTCTAGGAATTTGACCATTTCATCTAAATTTTTTAACTTGTTGGTATATAGTTGATCATAGTATCCTCCTGTAATCCTTTTTATTTCTGTGGGGTTGGTGGTAATGTCTCCTCTTTCATTTCTGATTTACTAATTTGTGATCCTTCTTTTTTTCCTTTGTTAAAAGCCTGTCAGTTTTATTGGTCTTTTCAAAGAATCAATTTTTGGTTTTGTTGATTTTCTCTATTGTTTTTTAATTCTCTTTTTCATTTTAAATACTCTAGTATTTGTTATTTCCTTCCTTCTGCTTGTTTTGAATTTAGTTTGCTTTTCTTTTTCTGGATGCTGTAGTTGTGAATCTAGGTCTCTGATTGGAGATAATTTTTCTTTTTAAATGTAAGCATTTAGAGCTATAAATTTCCTTCAGAGCAACTGGCTTTGTTGCATCCCATCATAAGTTTTGGTGTTGTATTTTTGTTTTCATTTGCCTCAAAATATTTGCTAATTTCCTTTGCGAATTCTTCTTTGACCCATTGGTTATTTAACAACATGTTTTTTAATTTATACAAATTTGTGAATTTCTCAATACTCCCTGTTATTGATTTCTAGCTTCATTCCATTGTTGTTGGAGAAGATGCACTTTAGGATGTTACCTTTTTTGAATTTATTGAGACTTGTTTTATCACCTATTAAATGGTTTATCCTAGAGAATGATCCATGTGCACTAGAGAAGAATATGTGTACTGCTGCTGTTAGGTGAAGTGTTCTCTATATATTTTGTTAGGCCTAGCTGGGTTATATATTGTTCAAGTCTTCTATTTCTTTATTAATCTTCTGTCTAGATGTTCTATCCATTATTGAAAATAACATATTGAAATCTCCTACTATTAATGTATAATCATCAATTTTATCCTTCAAATCTGTCAAGCTTTGTTTCTTATCTTTTGGGGCTCTGCTGTTAGATATACATTTTTAGTTGTTATGTCTTCTTGTTGAATTGACCCTTTATCAGTATATAATAACTTTGTCCCTTGAACAGTTTTTGACTTAAAGTCTATTTTATCTGATACTAGTATAACTACCTTATTCTTCTGGTTACCATTTGCATGGTGTTTTTTTTTTTTTTTAACCATCCTTTCACTTTCAACCTACTTGTGTGTTTGCATTTAAGGTGAGCCTCTTATAAACAGCACATAGTTGGGTCATGCTTTTTTATCCATTCTGCCAATCTCTGCCTTTTGACTAGAATGTTCAATCCATTTACATTTAATGTAACTACTGATAATGCTGGTCTTTTCCCCCGCCATTTTGCTATTTTGTCCTTGTATGTCTTACATCTTTTCCTACCCTCACTTCTTCCATTAAAGCCTACTTTCAGGTTTATTTGATTTTTTCTTAGTGTAACATTTTGAGTCCGTTCTTATTTCCTTCAGAACATATTTTTCAGATATTTCCTTTGTGGTTACTCTGGGGCTTAAATGGAACATCTTAAATCTGTAACAACCATGTTTGATTTGATACCAACCTAACTTCAAGAGCATACACAAATACTGTTCCCTTCCCCCTCCATCCCCTTATCTTTTCTGTCGTACCTTTTACAAATAATATCTTTCTATATTGTATGTCCCAAACCATAGATTTATCATTCCTTTATATACATTTGCATTTTAGAAATTGTCAGAAGTAAAAAGTGAAGTTATATACTGAAAAAGTACAACACAACGGTACTGGCATTTGCAATTACACATATGGTTACCTTCACCAGATAGATGTCTTTATTTCTTTATGCTCCTTTGGTCCACTGTTTAGTGACCTGTCCTTTCCTTATGAAGAACTCCCATTAACATTGATTGTAGGTTAGGTCTCTTAGTGATGAAGTCCTACAGCTTTTTAAAAAAATCTGGTACTGTCTTAATCTCCCCCTCATTTTTGATAAAAAGTCTCACTGGGTATGAAACTTCTGATTGGCAATTCTTTTATTTCAGCATTTTAAATATTTCATATCACTGTCTTCTTATCTCCATGGCTTATGATGAGAAATCATCACTTAATCTTACTGGGATTCCCTTGTATATAACATATTGCTTTTCTCTTGAAGGTGTCTCTCTTTGTCCTTGCCAATCAACAGTTTGATGAGTATGCCTGGGCATGGCTCTCAAGTTTTGGGTTCATTGGGATTCTTGAATGTGTATATTTATGTATTTTATTAAATTTGGGAAGTTTTATGCCATTATTTATTTGAATATTCCTTCG
>PVKH010043948.1:0-10660 GCA_004027955.1 Chaetophractus vellerosus | reverse complement strand
CATTTTCTGGAAATAAAGATATGAGTAAATTATTTCCTACCCTTGAGGAGCTTACAGTTTAGAAAATTGGTCCACAAAGTATATGCAATAAAAGAGGTTTACAAGAAAGTCTATTGGGGTGTGGGAAAAAAATAGTAAGCTTCTTTTCATTTTAATTTTTATCTTTTCACAAAAGAAATTAATCTTTGTTAATATTTAACATTCAGATTGTATTCCATTACAGTGAGAGGATAAACATGCCCTCTCACTTATCCATTCACTTCTAGCACATTAGGATGCATTACAGTTTACATGTGATTCTTTAAGTGCATTTACTAATTATATCATCACAAATGTACAAAATGTCACAAGGAATCCTACAAAGAATCCGAAGATAATTCTAAGATTGCAAAACATATGCAAACAACAAAAAATAGTAGCACTAACAACTTCTGAAACTATTTAAATCAGCTCTTTTCAGTCTCACAGATTACTATAATCTGACCTTTATAGTAAAGATTGCATTTTTTCCAATGAGTGAAAACATAATTACTTATCAAAATGAGTTTGTGATATAGAAAGACTATTTTGAAAATTTATACTTGAATACTTAAAACAGTTTGCATTGTTATGTTTTTTTTGGTTAGTGGATATGGTATTTGTGTCCTTTATAAAAACTAATTACATACTTAAAAAATCTAGGGGGAACAGAAACAAAAAATTAGATAAAATGGACTTTGTTAAAATTATAAAAGCTTTTGTACATCAAAGGACATTACTGAGAAAGTGAAAAAAACCTACACAACGGAAGACAATAATTAGTTATCGTATATCTGATAAGGGTTAAATATCTAGAAGATATAAAGAACTCCTACAGTTCAACAACAAAAAGACGAATAACCCAATTGAAAATGAGCAAAGGACTTGAATAGACATTTCTTCAGAGAAGATATACAGATGGCCAATAAGCACATGAAAAGATGCTCAACATCAGTGGTCATCTGGGAAATGCAAATAAACATCACAATGAGATACCACTTTATACTAAGATAGCTATTTTTAGAAAAACAGAAAATAACAAGTATTGGTGAGGAAATGGAGAAATTGGAACCCTCATACATTGTTGGTGGGAATGTAAAATGGTGCAGCCACTGGAAATCAGTTTGATAGTTTCTCCGAATGTTGAGCATAGAGTTACCATATGACCTTGTAATCCCACTCAGTAGTATATACTCAAAAGAATTGAAAGCAGGGACTTGAACAGATATTTGTACACCTGTGTTCATAAAACAGCAGGCTTCACAGTAGCCAAAAAGTGGAAGCAACACAAGTGTCTTTCAGCAGAGGAATGGAAAAACAAAATGTGGTATATGTATACAATGGGATATTATTTAGTCATTAAAATGAATGAAGTTCTTATTTATGCAACATGAGTGAATCTTGAAGACTTCATATTTATTGAAATAAGCAAGATACAAAAAGACAAATAGTATTTGATCTCACTTAAATTAAATACCTAGAGTAAGGAAATTCATAGGAAAAGAAAGTGGATTACAGGTTACCAAGGGCTTGCCTGGGGCGGTTAAGGAATGGGGAGTTACTGCTTAATGAGTACAGAGTTTCTGTTTGAAGTGAATTAAAATTTTGGGTAATGGACGGTGGTGATGGTAGCACAATAACATGAGTATAATTAATATCACTTAATTATATACCTGAAAGTGGTTAAAGTGGGAAAAAAAGTTGTATATATTGAACTTCCATAAAAAGTTAAAAAAAAAAAATACCCGAGAGAAATAAAAATCCTAACCCATTTAAAAATCTTCCATTGTAAGAGTTTTAGCAGATTTTGAACGTGCTTATTTAAAATATTTAAAATGTAACATCTTCCAATAATTTTGTCAGAACAGCTAATTAACATTAGGGAAGACAAACCAATTTCAAAAAAGTTGTTTACATATTTGGTAGATGAGATAGTGTTTTAGTTAGCTATGCTGCCAAAATGTCATATACCAGAAATGGGTTGGTTTTACAATGGAGACTTAACTTGCAAGCTTACAGTTCTGAGACTGTGAAAGTGTTCAAATCATCACATCATCAGGCATTACTTTCTCCCTGAAGACAGGATGGCTGCCAGGGATCCTGGACTCCTCTGTCACATGGCAGGGCACATAGCAAGGCACATGGCATTGTCTACTGGTTTCTTCATCTCTTCCAGGTTTCCTTGCGTTCAATTTCTGGCTCCAGTGACTTTTCTCTCTCCTCTCTCCATATTTATCTCATTTATAAAGGACTCCAGTTAGAGGATTAAAACCTATGCTAGGCCACACCTTAATTGAAGTAACCTAATCAAAAGGTCGTTAACTAAAGTAACGTAATCAAAAATCCCACCCACAATAAGGACACACACACAAAAATGGACCAGCTATACGAACACGATTTTCTGGGGTACACACCATCTCAGACTGCCATGGATAGCTAATGTTCTATGTCTTACATTTCAATGTCATACATTTTTTTTATCCCTTTCTCTGCCTGTTACATTCTAGGCATTTGAATGTTTCTTAAACTGAATGATTAAATGAAATAATCACATTTTTGACATTTTGTACTAATTTATTTAAATATAATTTTCACCAAGTTTACTTTCAGTACTATTTTGAAGTTTGTTGTAAAGGATATATAAACTTATATGACTAATAAAATATAAATTACAAACATCCAGAAAAAGAGGTTGCAAAAATGCATCTATGCTGGGCAGCATTGATGGTGTAGTGATGAGTATAGCAGCCTTCCAAAAATGCTATGAAAGTATTATATCTATATTCTATTATTGCATTAAAAAACATCACAGGGAATGGATGTGGCTCAAGTAGATGAGCACCCGCCTCCCACATGGGAGGTTCCAGGTTCAGCTCCCAGTGCCTCCTGAAAAAACAAAACAAACAAGCAAAACTAATGAAAAAAAAAAAATAGCCCAGGGAAGCCAATGTGGCTCAGTGGTTATGCACCAGCTTCCCACATATGATGTCCCCAGGTTCAATCCCTGGCCCCTGGTACCTACCTCAAAAAAAAAAAAAAATCACAAAACTTATTGGCTTAGAACAATGTTTAATTATTTCTCACAAGTCTGTGGGTTTGCTGGGTTCAGTGGGTTTAACTTCTGCTCCTCTCTCCTGAAGTAATTCATGTGATGAAATAATTTGTCAGCTCAGCTGTGGCTGGCAAACATAAGATGGCCTCATTCACATATCTGGGCCTTCTCTCCTGACTGTTCACTCTCCACATGGTCTCTCACTCCATTACTTAGCCCAGGCTTCTGTGCATGGTAATTAGAGTTTGCCAAAAGAGTGAAGGCAAAGCTATGAGACCTTTTGAGACCTAGCTTCAGAACTCAGTCATCATCAGTTCTGCTCCTTCTTTTGGTCAAAACAGTCACAAATCCAGGCCAGATTCAAGGGATGTAGAAATAGACTCCACCTCTTGACAGCAAGAGTTACAAAGAATTTGTAACCATAGGTAATCTACCATATTACATATGTGTAGTTATTGAGGACAAAATTTGTTTCTGAGCTTGCTGAAAATGAGGGGGAAAGGAGACATTACAGTACTAGATATCAGAATGAAGCATATATACCAGAAAATTCAATTTTTAAAATCCATTTATTTTTTAATAATATGTGCAAATTATAAATAATTCAAACAATGCAAAAAAGTAAAAAGGAAGTCAAAACTAAAATGTACTTCAAATCTACCCACCCAACATTTCAATGTCTTTTATGCCTTTTTGTATGGATAGAAGAATGGGCGGATGCTTGATTGATTTAAAGACATAGCTATACAAACTTAGGATAATTCTCCAATGCTGTTACAGATTATCATTTTATTTGCATTTAAACAGAAGATTATGAATGAAAGAGCATATTGACTTTCATGTAAATGTTTTTTTTTTATTACAAGAGATACATGTGCTATGGAAAGAACCTTGTAAAGTTAAAGAAATTAAGAAAATCATTAATAGATTTCAGTCACATTAACTATCTTTTTAAACTTTAGTATTGATTGAATCCTTGCTACCAAAGATAAGTATATTAGCACTATTATATGTCCTTCTATCTACCTTTTCATCTTCAAATTTTTGTTCTTTATATCATGAAAAAACTGATAGACCAATACCCATTCCTCAAATTAGAACTTATTTTACAAATCATTACAGAGATGTGGAAAGAAAGATAAAATGTCAGCCCCAGCTACACCAGAAGACCTGGACAGAGTTGCACACAGGAAAATGGGGAAAGGAAGAAAGAGAGGCAATATGCAATCTTGTTAGACTATTTTGTTCTTCCCTCTGAGTCTTTATTAAATGTCCAGTACTAGGGTCAACCTGCCTAGATAAAAATTTAATTCATGATCTTGTGGGCTTATGATCACATTTCAGATTAGTTCTCTAATTCAGTGTGCATGTGTTTCTGGAACCTTGGTCTTGTTTAGAGAGAAAGAGAGCCCCGTGTTTCATCTGTTTCTCACAGGAACTGCTTCCAAAATGAAAAAAATTAAGTACCCTCCTTCAGTTTCCATCTCTATAGATTTAGAGGTATTAGGAAGCACTGCTAGGATTTTGGTAATCACCATTATGATTTCTTTAGGGTCTAGAGTAATATTAGGATCCTCACCATGCTGCATTATGCCTCTCCAGAATCTTTTGTTTCTGTTGTTGACCATCCAATTTTTGAGGCCTATGATATGAAACTGTATCTTTTGTCTTATTTGGATGCTTCTAGTAGAGTTTTTTTCCTTTAAGTTCATTCCTTTTTGGTCATTTTTAAAGATGTTTAGAGTGGGAATATTCTATGATACAATTTAATTCTACCGTTCTAACCTGGAAGCTCAGGGCAGTAAATTTTTACAGAAATATTTTCAATGTGAGGGAGAATTAATCATTCAAATTGACAATGCCCTTGGCCTCGGTTTTACAACAGATGGCAGTGGAATGCTTTTATAAAACTCTTCCATGTAAAAATCCTCAAGGGCATTCTACCTGAGAGGCAGCCAAATATTAAGGCTTATCTCAGATCAAAGTTATCTTACAGGTGCAGAAACAAGCAAGGTAAGATAAACTGCTTTTTTTTTTTCTAGTATGACAGGAAATTAAGGCTTGGGATATGCAGAATGGTAAATGCTTAGAAAGTGTGTTTAGTCATTGTAATGTGCATATAGATAATTTGGGGAATCTTCCTGAAAATTCAAATTCTGATTCAGTAAATCTTGGGACCTGAGGCTCTATAGTTGTAACAATTTCCCAGGTGATAACAATGTTGCTGGTCTTCAGACGGAAGTTCTAGGCAAGTATAGATTTATAGCTCTTCTACTTGACTGAATCTTTTTTAATTTTTATTGTAGCATCATATATATAACACAATTTCCCATTTTAACCACTTATACATGCACAATTCAGTGTTATCAATTACATTCACAGTATTTTTCTAACATCTCCACTATCCATTACCAAAATTTTTTCATTACCCCAAAATAAACTCTGTACCCATTAGGCAGCACCTTCCCATTCTTCCCCTTTCCCCTGCCCTTGGTAACCTGTAATCTACATTCTGTCTCTGTGAGGAAAATTTTGGCATTTCAGCTTTTAAGTAGATAGAAGGACCAGACAAAATTTTAAGTCTGGCTTGTGAAACCCCCCCATTAATCACCCTTATTATATTACTCATTATTTTTAGTGAACTTTCCTCAGAATAAAATTATAAATAAATCAGGGGTGGAAGTCTTCACTTAGGTTTTCAGTAATCTATCATTTTATATTTTTTGTAAAATATGGTTTGTTGCAATTAATTAATCATAGCAGGGGAAAGGCCCCTTTTTAGGCGCTTTGGGCTCTGTTCCCCTGTGATGCCAGGTGTAGCAGTTTGATATTATGAATTCTAAAAAAAATGTATATAGATTGTGTTTGTAAGCTGGTCTGCTCCTCTGGGCATATTAGATTGTATTAAATTCAGAGATTTCACTTTTACTTGATTAAATTATGATTAAGGCTTTGATTTGGCCACATCAGTAGGATGTTGAGGCCCTGCCCCCTTGGTGGGTGGAGTCTCACAGGATGACATGGCAGAGGAGAGCATTTTGGTTTTGATGCTGGAGCTCCAGGAAGTAAACACATGGAGGAGAATATAGGAGATACGCAGGAAATGAGAGTGCTTCATAGACACAGCCCTGGGAAGAGAGATGAGCCTGAGAGTCTATAGCTGACCTTGTGGCGAGACAGAGCAGCTGAGCCCAGAAAGAAATGAGCCCCAGATAGAGTGATGAGCCTTATGCCAGGCTACGGCTGAAATTGGAAGAAGCTGGGACCATGGAGCCTTAAGAGGAAGGAGGAAGGCTGAACTCTCAAAGACATTACCTGCCATCTTACATCAACATGTGGCAACAGACTCTGGGTGAGAAAGTACCTCTTATGGTACTTTGAGTTGGACTCTTTAGGGCCTTGTGACTATAAGCTTCTACTCCAAATAAATACACTTTTAAAAAGCCAATAGATTTCTGGTATTTTGCATCAGCACCTCTTTGGCTTACTAAAACAGAATTTGGTACCGGGAGTGGGGTGGTGCTTTTGCAATTGCTAAAATGCTGGAACGGTTTTGTAAATGGGTAAGGAGTGTTTTTTTGAAGGAAATAATTGTGAGATGCTTGGTAGAAAAGACCTAGAGTGCTTTGAAGAGACTGTTGATAAGAATATGAACACTAAAGAGACTTTTTATGAGGCCTTAGAAGTAAATGATGAAATTATTGGAAACTGGAGGAAAGGTGATCCATGTTTTAAAGCTGTAGAGAACTTAGCAAGATTAACTCCTGATGTTTTATGGAAGGCAGATTTTGAAAATGGTGAGCCTGGGCATTTAGCTGAAGATCTTTCCAAAGTAAACTCAGAGAATGTGGCTTGGCTTCTCCTTGCAGCTTATAGTAAAATGCTTGACAAGAGAGATAAACTGAGAACTGAACTGTTGGGCACAAAGAACACACAAAATGATTCTGGAAATTCCAAGCCTCTAGAAATCAAGCCCCCCAGACAATGCTGCTCTATTTGAGGCCTTAACTAAACTTAAAACTTGTAAATCAGGACTGAAAATGCAGTTACCTAGGAAAGACTTCTGGAAAGTCTTACTGTCTGATGGCTTGGACCTCTGCTTCTTGCATGCTAAACCAACAAGCTTTTTGAGGGAGCTCAATGAATAAAACCACTGTCATCCTGAACTATAAGAGACATCGACGGGAGTTATGGAACAGAAAATGGCTTTAAGAGGAAAACCATGGAAGCTGAGATCTGGAATTAAGACATCTCCTTGGGCCAGTAGAGGAACCCCACCCACATGTACAGAGAGGGTGACAGTTAAAGAGGGTGGATGTTCCCACCCAATGTTCAGGGAGAGTTTTGTTGCCCAAGGGTACAGAGAGGGTGGAGCACATTCCCCAAGGATCGAGGATGGTAAGGTTGACACCCCATAGATCTGAGAGGGGCGGGCCTGTCCCCCATGGATTAGGGAAGGCCAGGTCACCAACTCGTTGCTCTGAGAGTGTTGGGCTTCTATGCCAAAGGTTAGGGAAGATGTCTTAATGTCACTGTACTAGGGGGGCTGTGACTCTACCCCAGTGATTGGGTAAAGTGTGGCCATCACCCCAACACTCTTGGAGGGTGAGATCTGGAGGTTGCTCACCACCCAGATGCTTGATGAGGGTAGAACCAAGAAAATGGCCGTTGGGCAAGCCTGTGGAAAGTGAGGGTCCCCTTAAGGTCACAAGGAGAAGAAACCATCATCATAAGAATGACTCTCAGACTTTGACATCTAATGAAGTATGCCAACTTTAGGGGACCTGTGACTCATATTTCCCTCCCAGTTTCTCCTTAAGGTAATGCAAATGTTTATCCTTCGTCTGTCCATTTGTATATTAGAAGCAGATAGATTGTTTTGTAAGTTTCAGAGGTCTACAGCCAGACAGGACTTGGCCCCAAGACCAACTGTTTTCTATAAACTGATTGTAATATAATTTTGTACTTGCATTGTTACTGATTTAAGGTTTTGTGAATATTGTAATGTCTCTTTGGAATTTAGAGGGTAGAGTATAGCAGTTTGATATTATTTATGAATTCCAAAAAAAAGAAATATAGATTGTGTTTGTAAACTGGTCTGCAACTCTTGGTGTATTAGATTGTATTAAATTAAGAGGTTTCACTTTTACTTGATTAAATTATGATTAAGGCTTTGATTGGTCCACATCAGTAGGACATTGATTCCCTGCTCCCTTGGTTAGAGAGGACTGACAGAGTGACATGGCTGAGTAGAGAGTTTTCATTTTGATGCTGGTGTCCCAGGAAGTAAACACATGGAGGAGAACACAGAAGTAGATACCCAGGAAGAGAGAGTGCTTCATAGACACAGCCCAGGGAAGATAGATGAGCCTAAGAGTCTACAACTGACCTTGTGGAGAGAACAGAGCAGCTGAGCCTGGAAAGAAACAAGAGTGATGAGCCTTATGCCAGGCTACAGCTGAGATTGGAAGAAGCTGGGACCATGGAGCCTTAAGAGGAAGGAGGAAGGCTGAACTCTCAAAGACATTGCCTGCCATCTTGCATCAACATGTGGCAACAGACTCTGGGTGAGAAAGTACCTCTTATGGTATTTTGAGATGGACTCTTTAGGACCTTGAGAGTGTAAACTTCTACCCCAAATAAATACCCTTTATAAAAACCAACAGATTTCTGGTATTTTGCATCAGCACCCCTTTGGCTGACTAATACACCAGGATAAAACAAAAATGTACGAGAATAAAGGAAGAAATTCTTCTAATATTTATCCTGCATTTTGTTTCACTGGTTTATTTGAGAACTGAGGCCATTGTATTTCACATCTATATATCATCCTGCTGTTTGTATTTCACATCTAGTTATCAGAACCATATGATATGATTTAATTATTAAATTTTGGTCCTGAATTTAAAGAGGGTAGTGAAACAATATATGCAAAGTATATGATTACAAAAGCAAAGCAAGTATATGATGACAATTTAAATGAGCCCTTAATATCCCTTTTTAATAACTAGCTAAAATGTAGATTAGATGAATAGAATTAGCAAAAGAAGAATCAGCAGATAGAGGTCCTAGTTCCACTTCTTTCATAAATTAGTTCTTTGATTTTGGGTGAATCATTTAACCACTTTGTACTTCAGTTTTCTCATCTAGAAAATGAAGAAACAAATCTGCTAAGTTTCCTACCAGCTCTAGATTTTTATTGTATATAACTCTAATTTCATATACTCTTAAAGCATTGGTGTGGAAAAAGGTACTTTATGCAATCTTTTATTCAAACACCTTTCTTTTAAGACAACCATGTACAATAAATCACTTAAAAATGTAAAACTTTCCTAAGCTAACTGAAACAGAGCAGAAAATATTGACTCAATGTAGGGGAAAGAACATAATTTGGGTTTTCAACGTACCTGATTTGAATCCCAGTTCTTACTTCTTGTGAGCCCATAAGCAAGTTTCTTAATCTCTCTAAATTTATTAATGAAAAACTGAGATTGATTTTTCTGATATATAATATTGAGGTACAAATGTTTACCTGGCATGATTAGTGCAGTCAGTAAAATAATGACATCATGTATTTAACACATAGGTAGTAATTATTTTTTAGTAATTTTTTTTAACTTGCGTATATTATAAATAGTTATAAAAGCCCTTCAGATATGTCATATAAGTATATAATTAACATGAATTTTAAATGATTTATGGAATTTTTCCTTTTTTCATTTGCTTTCCTTGAATTTGCTGCTTGCATCCTCATTTTCTGTAATGAATAAAAGAACTGAAACTTGAGTGTTCTTTGATTGAGTGAAACTTTTCAGTGATTTGTGCTTTACATTTTTCTTGATTGTTGAAAATAATCTATGTTTCCTCACAATATATGAATTGTTTGAAGATGTGGATGCTTTTGTGCAGGCATATGACAATACTATTGTTTTCTTTCAGGAAACCCTGATAGATTGGTGTGATGAAAAGGAACTTAATTTGATATTAACAACTGGAGGAACAGGGTTTGCACCACGAGATGTCACTCCAGAGGTGAGATAATACATACCTTCTCCATTTTCAATAAGTAATGTTATTTTTAATCCTTTTTACTATTTTTTACATTATGTTTGCAATTTTGCTAGTCAGAACAAGTTACTTGTGGTTCTAAGAATATGAAAAATTATTATATAAAAATGTTTCTTCACTTTTTTCCTTTGGATTTAAACTAGAAATGATACAATATGAAGAAGATTAAAATGGTCCGGAACATAATCCTTCATTTGCTCAGTGGTCTGTGGTTTCAGCTAAGCTTCAGGAACTTTACCAATGGAAGGGATAGCAGAACTCTTACTCAGCATGGCATCTGGTCTGATCTGCTTTGTTAATACAATTCAGAGTTGAACCTTATTTCCCTTTTCTTGAGGTACTCTTGTCCTTGGTCATACAACACAATAGGATAACTGCAGTAGAGTATTTACACTAATTTTATATTACTTGGAAGATAAAAGGTTTTATTTTCATAATCTCAAATGTATACAGATTTAACAAGCCAAACAGGCAAAATTAATATCTAGGCTTTCAAGTCAAACAGGCAGAAATAATATCTAG
>PVKH010043947.1:0-10856 GCA_004027955.1 Chaetophractus vellerosus | reverse complement strand
TATATAACCAAAAGAAGTGAAAACAGAGATTTCAACAGATATTTGTACACCAATATTCATAATAGCATTATTCACAATAGCCAAATGGTGGAAGCAACCTAAGCGTCCAACTGGTAAATGGATAAACAAAATGTGGTATATACATACAATGGAGTATTATTCAGCTGTAAAAAAGGAATGAAGTTCTGGTAAGTTACAACATGGATGAACCTTGAAAACATTATAAAGTGAAATATGCCATACACAAAAGGACAGATACTGTGTGATTCCACTTACACAAAATATCTAAAATAGGCAAATCCATAAAGACATAAAGTAGATTAGAGACATCCAGGGCAGAGAAAGGAGGCGTTACTGTTTATTTAAACAATTAGAAAGTTTCTGTTTAGAGTGAAGAAAAAGTTTTGGTAATGGTAGCACGAACATTATGAAAGGAATTAATGCCACTGAATTGTACAGTAAAAAATGGTTACGATGGAAAATTGTGTTATATATATATATGTTACCACAATAAAAATTTAAAAATTTTAAAAAGCTATATTCAGGGGCCGGCTGGATAGCCCAGTGGATAGGGCGCCGGCATACCACATGGGAGGCCCCAGGTTCGGTTCCCGGGGACCTCTCCTAGCGGGCAGACCGCCTTGAGAATGGCAAGCCGCCATGGGCGGGCCAGAGCCGCCGTGGGCAGGGCAAAAAGCTGCCACGGACAGGGCAAAAGCCGCCACGGGCAGGGCAGGTTGCCCGTGAATGGAGCGCAGCCAGCCACCCGCAAACTGAGAGCCGGCCGTGAATGGAAGCAGAAGCCGCCCACAAGCGGGGAAAGCCGCACCTGCGCAGTGACCAGTCTCGGCGCGTCGCTGCAGCGGGGGGGAGGGGAGATATGTAATAAAATAAATAAATCTTTAAAAAAAAAAAAAAAAAAAGCTATATTCAATCATATAATGGAGTACCTTGCAGCCACTGAAAAGAATAACACACGTCTATGTGCACTGATATGGAACACTGAAGATATTAATAAATGATAAAAGGAAAGCACAAATTAGTGCATACGATATGCTATACTAAAAAAATGCACAGGAGATACATACACACGTGCATGTATACGCTTGTATGCCACAGACTATCTCTCATACAAAAAAACTAACATCCTGGGAGAAAAGAAGGATGTGACCTGCATAAGAAAAAGATTTAGTTTTCACTATAGACCTTTTCATTCTGTTTGAATATTCTGACTGCTTTGTGTACTACCTAGTCAAAAGATACATATTTTTAATGCCCACACCCTTTATTCTACTTCCACAAGACTATCCAAAGGAAATAATGAAATAAAGACAGGGGCAGGGCAGGGAGCCACAGGGTGGGGTTGAGATGGCAGAGTCAATGCTGCCCAGGAAGGCTGACCAGTTAAGAACCAATGTGGCTTAAATTGGTAATCATTTATGTCTTAAGCTGGGTGATGGGTACCCAGGGGCTGATTATATTAACTTTTATATTTTTTCTGAATGTCTGAACTACTTCATAATATAAAGTGTAAATGTTAAATATAAAGATGAATAAAAGAATCAGAATGACTTCACAAAATTTCCTGGAGGAAGTAAATAGGGGCTCTAAAACCTACAGTTAGATGTTGGTGAAAGCTCTCCTGAGTAAACTCCTTTTAACTCAGACAGTCTTATTTAAAAACAGAGTCTTAAAACAAACAAACAAACAAAAACAATTTGTACTTTAAACTGGGTTTTACTTAATGTAGGCCTGAATTTTAAAAATAATTAAAATCCATTTTCTCTTGACATAATGCTGAAGTAGATTATATGTAATCATACTTTCCACTACTTTCCATTTTAAACTCTCCATTCCAGACAGTTTAAACTCAGGATAGCTCGTGAATAAATTTAGGTAATTCTGCCCCTAAGGCTTTGTTTCTATTTCTAATTCCTCTCTCCTTTGGAGACCAATATGTATTCAAGAAATGGTGAGTAATCTCAAGTGGCTGGAGTTTAGACTGAAGACAGCACATAGGAAGGAGGGAGTTAAATAGAGATGAAAATAAAACTCTGGAAAGGTACACCAGGACCAGGTTGATAAGGGACTTACATGCCACACTAAAGAATTTAGCCTTGTTTCAACAGACAGTAGGAAGCCACTGGAAACCTGAAAGCAGGACTGGCAGCAGAATCTAACCAGATAGATGGCTCTGCTGCTCTACAGCGGCATCATACACTCAATTTATAAATTCATAGAGTTTGAAAGTCTTTTCATGTTTCTGAATTAAAACCGTCAAGGTCTTCAAAAACAAGGAACATCTGAGAGATTGTTATAGCCAAGAGAAGCCTAAGGAAACACAACACTAAATGGAAAAAAGAACATTAGGTTAAAACTAAGGAAATCTGAATAAAGCATGGACTTTAGTTGATAATGTGTCAATACTGGCTCATTAATTGTAACAAATGTGCATACTAATATAAAGGTATAGTATATAAACATATGGGATATAAATATACTATATAAATATTTAGTTTATAAATATAGTATATAAATATAAAAGGTATAGTATATAAATATAAAGGCAACTGAGCTGGGTGGGAGGGATATAAAAACTCCACCATCTGCTTCAATTTTCTGTAAATCTGAAACTGTTCAAAACAATAAAATATATCAATAAAACAAACAAAAAAAGTGTTTTAAAAATAAGTTAATTCACACAATAGAGAAAGGGACAAGGAAATAAAGTTATATTCCCTCAGAATATTTATGCAGCTATTACAAATGATCATTTCAAGGCTACAATAGATAGGAAATGTCTATGATAAAATAAATTTTGAAAGACAAAACAAAATTTGAGAACAATTTGTTCTCAAAATTTGAATGCAAATATTGAAAATTATGTCTGCATATATACCAAGGATCAGATGATTTGACTACATAAAAATAAGTGTTTTAATTTTTCTGTAGGTTTCATTGCTTTGATGTAGTAATTCCATTTTTAAATATTAACTACGAATAAACAATAATAATATGGAAAGAGCTATATTCAGGAAAAAGTGTATTTATTTCCATAAAGACCTTCTTGAGGGAAAGGACCTTATCTTCGAAGTCTGACACTCAACAGTGTTTAAGAGAGTAAATGTTCACTATATACTGCAGAATAACAATGTTCATCACAGTTTTATTTATAATAGTAAAAAACAGAAAATAACCTAAATATCCAAAAACAGGAGTGTAGTTAATAAATCATACTCTATTTACTAGCTAAAATAACATAGCCACTAAAATGTATGGATATGAAAATTATGAAGCACAGAAAAAATCTTCTTGCATTGTAATAAGTGACAAAAGTTTAGTTTACACTATGGAAACAGGCTAGAAAGATAGGGAATCAATAGACAGATCAGGAACCTGGCAAGAAGTCCACGTGGATATCGATACCCCAAAGATTGCTGCTGTAAGATCCTCACTTTAGATTTCCTCCGGAAGCCAAGAGAAGCCCCGGATACTCTCTAGGGGGCTTATAATTGGGCCCTTCTGGGGGATTGATGGGTAGAGTAATCAATCAAAACAGCAAACAGCTGGGACTCCTCCCCTGCCATTAGTAAAGGGGTAGAATAATTAATGGTTCAAAAAGCAGGTGCAAAGGTCAAACAGCTCTCTTGGCTTCTGCACCCTGCTCTCGCCATATCCCCCACTGCATGAATCAACATGCAAGTGAAACCTGCGTAATCTATAATGGGAAACTGTAGTCTATAAATCAGCCCTCTTTATCACTCTTCAGTCCCTTACTCTCTACCGGGGACCCATGATCTGTTATTTTCTCCCATTTCTCTTCCCTCCCTACCTTTATAAATTACTGACCTAACTAACCCAACGTGTTCTTGATATTCATTTCTGCAGCATAGCCAAGAACCTAGACAAAATCCGGTAACACTATGATTACAAATATGTGAAAATCTAAAAATAATATGACCTGACTGAAAAACACTAATATGCTAAAAGTAGCTGATTTTGGTGGAAAGATTGAAGGTGGATTTTTTCCTCTTTTCTATTTTCCAATAGTTTTTGTTATTTGTTTTATGTTGTTTTTTAAATCGCATATGAACCACATATACCAAAAAGTCAAAACAATTAAAAACAGACCAATCGAATCTTATGATCTTAGTAATTCAACAGAGAAAAGTCTATGGAAAATTTAAAACTTGTTTTTCCAAAAACCCAGGAATGCCACCCTTCCACCCGGAGACTAATATCACCCAGAGACTTGACCTTGTCTATTTTTTTGTCTAGTGTAGATAATATCAAACAAGAAGTCTGTTTCACAAAAGGCATTTAACTGAAATGACCAATCTCTTCCCATATCCAGCCATGCTATATCCGCTGCTAAAAACTAGAGGGGAAAAGTGGGCTCCTACACACAGCCTACAGAGACCCAAAGGGACTGGCATCCAAACTGATGCCATACCCCAACAGGGCCTGCATGAGAAGCTCCATCTGTGATTAGCAATTTCTAACCAAAATGAAACCACTAAGAATAAGAGTAGAGAAAGAGAAGCAAGCTAGCAACCAATGGATAGAAAAGCATTCATCCATTTTCCTTTTCTATCAGGCCAATTTAAAGTTTAAAAAAATTACCAACTACAAGTAAAGCATACTATCATTGCAGCAAAAATAATGTTCTTGAATATGACATCCCAATCATCTGAGAAGGCAAACATAAAATAACAAATAAGGAATAAGGACTTTAAAAACAAACTCCAAGTTCTGACATTCTAACATAGACTTGGTCAAACAGAAACCAATAGTGTATCCAGAAAATATCTATCACTAAAACAGCAATATCTAATCAAAGCAAGGTCTCACTCCCTCAAAATATATCAAAACACAAATTTAGAAATTCTCTCCACTAATGTGAATTTTTTAATTTTAGGGTTCACAGACTTCTTAAATAAAAATCTGATAAAACCTGTGTTTTTTCAGATACCAATGCACAAAATCTAGCATAAAATTTCAACAGTTTCAGAATTCTCCCAAAGCCAATCTGTGGACTTTCCAGGGGATTTCTGGATTCCAGAGTTAAGACCCTTAATTATAACATATACTAAAACCCATTTTTTTTTATTATAAAATGTTAGCATGGGAAAGAATCCTTCCACTTATGTGATCCATTTACTTTCAAACTGTTCTAACCGTGGCCTACCTAAGTGGGGCAAAAGATCCAATGATGCACTGAAAACATATCCACCTGAGAGTAGCAGGCATTGTAAGGAATTGTTTTAGGCTGCCAAAGTATTGTGTAGCTAATGGATTTCTTAGAAGAAAATTAAAGACCTCAGTAAACTCTAGAAATTCTCTAATTTTAGTTTAGGAAGACTAAATTTTAGTAATCCTTAATAACTCTCTTAGATTATTAGTAAATAGTCCATACAAATGCATAAAAGTCAAAGACTATGGGATGGAATAACAAAAGTCCTGAGAATTTAAGAAATGACTTGCATTTTTGGTTTGTCATCCACAGGAAAAGCCCCACGACCCAGAATGTGTCTTGGACATGCTGAGGAAGCAGCAATCTAATCCAGTAATTTTCAACTATTTTTCTTGTGCTTCTGAGTAGTGGCTCACCAATAATACAAGTTCTAATCTCCTAAACTGGAACCCTCATATACTGCTAGTGGGAATGTCAAACAATATAGCCTCAAAATGTTAAAAATAGAGTTACCATACAACCCAGCAATTGCACCCCTAGGAAATGAAAATGTAGGTCCACGCAAAAACTCCTGCACAAATGTCACAGGAGCATTATTAATAATAGCCAAAGAGTGGAAACAACCAAATATCCAACGACAGATAAATGAATAAACAAAATGTGGTATATACATACAACGGAACATTATTTGGCCATAAAAAGAAATGATGTACTAATACATGCTATAACATGAATGAACCCTGAAAACACTGTAAGTGAAAAAAGCCAGATACAAAAAGCCAGATATTACATGATTCCATTTCTATGAAATGTCCAGAATAGGCAAATCCAAAGAGCCAGAAAGTAATTAGTGATTGTCTGGGGTGGGGGTTGGAAGGGTTGGGGGGTGGGACGGATTTAAGGGGATATGGAGAATGACTGCTAACAGGTATAGGGTTTCTTTCGGGGGTGATGATGGTTGCAAAACTCTGTGAATATACTAAAACCAATCAATTGTAAACACTGAAAGGATGAATTGTGTGGTATGTGGATTAAATCTCAATAAAGTTGAGAGATGAGCATTCTCTCAATTGCAATGAGGACAAATAGTCTAGTAGACCAGAACCTGAACTTTGAAAACAGATCAACCAACTTGAGTTTGAATCCCAGTGCAGTTTAACTTTGTGGACTTAGGCATGACATAAGATTTGAGCTTCAATTTTCTAACCTATAAATAAGGATTACTGTATCTAAATGCAAGGCTGCTTTAAGGCCTAGAAATCATGTCTGTAAAGCATCTGGTACATAAAAGGTGCTCATAAATCATGGCTATTAGTACTATTATTTCAACATTACATTCAACTACAATCATTAATCAACTTGATTTCAGTGAAACAAACTACAGTTGTACCAATTACTAATAAAAAAAGTCTGTTTTTCTCATTTTAATCAATATTTGAATAAAGGATTATTATTTCTACCTAGCAGCTTAGGGTCCCAGATATTGAAAGTATGTTGAGACTTTAACGCTTCAAACAAGATAATTTCTCTATACAAACTTAGTTCTTATTTCCAGTTCCACAACTTAGCATCTTCAGATTAAGATGTTTAAACACAAAATATAAGCTTGGATTTTTTGTAAATGTTTAAGTTTATCCTAAAAAGAATCAACCAATAAGCTGAGAGGGCATAAAAGAACAGGAATGGTAAACTAATACTTAAGTAGTTAGTACTCAAATTATAATGAAGATTTAAATTAAACCAATTTTAGAAGAGTAAGTCAACAATTCTGAAGACTACGATTCACTCTCACAAAGGAAAGACACCCCGGTATAGTTTGTGACTTAGCTTGCAGTGGAGTCCTGGGGGAGGGGCAAGAGCGGAGACTGGCTATTTGGCCTAGTCTCTCCTATCTCATTATCAGGACTAAACATTAAAGTAAACCTATGTACCTGACTTGAATAAAAAATAGAAAGAAAAAAATTCAGATAGATGCTTCAGTAAAATACCACCTCATTGAAACAAGGTAACTTTCTAAGTTTTGAAGCCAGAGAAGAAACCATGAAGAATGAACAGACTCATCTATATAAACATCTAAAGCTCTGTGAAAGGTAAACAAATGGGGGGTAAATCATAACAAATATGACTGTTAATATTTTTAACATACAGAGAATTCTTAAAGTCGATAATGAAAACACTAAGACCTCAAAAATCATAAACAATTTCCCAAAGAGGAAATAAGACGGGCTAATAAATGTTAACATTACTAATAATTTAGAAAATGCAAATGAAGAATGTTGTTGTTTCTGCTTCTAAGATTATTATTTTAAAAAAATAATGAAAAACTTAAAACTCTTGGCTAATACCCATAGCTAGCAGAGGTGAGAAGAAATAGGTACATTCAGTGTGAGTCAACGGCAGTGCCAAACTTATAAAACTCTTCAGAAGGCAATTTGAAAATATATTATCATGAATCCTAACAATGTTCATATTACATAAGTCAATAATTTCACTTCTGGGAATCTGTAGTAAGGAAATAATAGTAAATGTAGAAAATGCCTAATTTATTAAGATATTCATTGCAGCATTAGTTATAGATAAAAATTAGAAATAATATGAATGTCCAACAATGGGGGAATACACTGAACAGAGTACTATACTGCTTTTTTTTTTTTTTGAGGGGCCAGGGACTTCTGGGAATTGAACCCAGGACCTTGTATGTGGGAACCCGGCACTCAACCACTGAGCCACATAGGCTCCCCTGAGTTGGTTTTTTTGTTTGTTCCAATTGTTCCAATTGTTGTTTGTTTTGGGTTTTTTTTTTTAGGAGGCCCCAGAAACCAAACCCAGGACCTCCCATGTGGGAAGCAGGTGCTCAACTGCTTGAGCCACACCTGCTCTCCTATACTACCATTTAAAATCTATTTAATATGGTATGTAAATTTTATCTCAAAAAAGTGTTTAAAAAAGTCAAGTTCAGCTAGACCATGTAATTAAAAAGAAACTGCTTCTGTTCTTATAATTTGTAATTTATGATGTTATAAGATGTATACTTATTGTTACTAAAAATAACAATAGCAGCCAAAACAATCACTGAACTCTTACTAAGTGCCAAGTTTACATTATAGGTCTTTACATACACAATTTCATCTTATCATTAATATCATCATTATCAGGGCCCTCCCAATGGGTAAGAGGCCCAGGGCCCAAGAACAGCCATACTTTAAAGGAGGCCTCACTGTAAATATCTTCATAGGTCACTTGGGAATGTTAAAAACAAATTTCAAAACTGGATAAAAATTATTTCAGAAAAGAGAAGCAAAGTACAGGGTTCCTTACTTGTCCCCGCTCCCAAGAAAAGCCCAGAGCAGCAGCCCTAACTAATCTAACCAAAAGACAGGCCTGATTATTATTGTTACATTTATTGAGAACTTATGAGGTGGTCACGCTGTACAAACATTATCTCTTTACCTTCATAACATCCCCATGGATGAGTATTATTAAGAAATCTCCACTTTAAAGAAGAGAAAACTGAGGCTTGGTGAGATTATTACATTCACAAAGCTAATAAAAGACTGAGCGGGAACTAAAATCCCAGTCAGAGAGCAAAACCCATGTTCCTAACTACAATGCTATACTGTAAAACATGTACAACAATATATTTGTAAAAACAAAGAAAAAGAAAAGACAGAGTGGGTAGGTGATACCAAAATCTGGTTGACTTAGAGTTAACTTTTTCCCCTACTTTTTTTTTCTATATTACAAAGTTTCATCAATCAGTATGCACTATTTTCATAATGAAAAATAGAGTTAAAACCAAAGGGGAAAAGGATTTGGAAAAAATTTACATTGAACAACAAAGAAATTCCATCTTTAATAGATGAAGTGCTCACGCATTCTTCTCCAAAACCAGCAGTCAATATATCTCAAAATTAAATGAGTAAATTAAGAGAAGAATGTCTCTTATCAAAGCTAGAAAAGCTGGGAAGCGGATGTGGCTCAAGTGATTGGGCTCCCGTTTACCATATGGGAGGCCCCTCCTGGTGAAGGCAAGCCTATGGCCCGCATTGCGAGGTGAGCCGCCGCAAGCTGACACAATGAAGGGAGACAAGCAGACACAGAAAAACGCATAGCAAATGGACACAGCAAGCACAAGCAGAAAGGGTGGGTATATAAATAAATAAATAGATAGATAAATAAATAAATTCTTTAAAAAAAAGAAAAGCAGAAATCATATTTTTAATCAAACCTGGAGAGAAAAGAAATGGAGTTGTGGTCTGATCAATAAGGTTAACATATTTAATAAGCGTGGTCACTAACAGCCAAGGAACATTCCAAATGGAACCTAAAGTCTCCAAAGTTTGTTCTCTCCTCTGAGGCTCCTTACACTTCAGGCAGTTTCCCAGTGGGTCTGCCCCACCAGTTCACCAAACTTCCCTGGGCATTTCAGAATCTCATCAAGATTACAACAAGGCTCTTCAACTTCCTCATTACAACAGAAAAATGGGGAAGTCAGAAGACAAATTTAAACGTGTTTTATTATTATTATTATTAAGATAAGAGATATAGAATCTAGAAGGAAGACTCAATATTCCGAATACTGGAAAAGGTATACTGGGGTGAAGGAAGATTTATTTCTCCATGTTTTCCCAGAAACAAAGTTAATAAGCTTCAAAATTATTCTAAATAACTTACTTTTCCCAGAATAGGAAACTTCCAAGTCTGTTTTCACTTACGTCTAGGACATGCTCCTTACCTAGCCCCACCCCCAAGAAAAGCCCAGAGCAGCAGCCTGAGCTAATCTAACCAAAAGACAGGCCTGATTATTATTGTTACATTTATTAAGAACTTATGAGGTGGTCATGCTGTACATACATTATCACTTTACCCTCATAACATCCCCATCGATAAGTATTATTAAGAAATCTCCAGGGGGTGACTGGGGAGTGGGGCGGGGGCAGGAGTTGCCTCTTCCTTGCTGTCCCCTAGCGCCGCCGGGACATCGCGCCTGTTGCCGGCACCATGAAGATATGGACGTCAGAGCACGTCTTTGTCCACCCATGGGAAACTGTTACAACAGCTGCCATGCAGAAATACCCAAACCCTATGAACCCAAATGTGGTTGGAGTTGACGTATTGGAAAGACACACAGACCCCTCTGTAAAGTTGCACAGCCATAGAGGTCTCAGCACAGAGTGGGGACTACCTTTCATTGTGAAATCTCTTATTGGTGCAGCAAGAACCAAAACATATGTGCAGGAACATTCAGTAGTGGATCCAGTAGAGAAAACAATGGAACTTAAATCTACTAATATTTCATTTACAAATATGGTTTCAGTAGATGAGAGACTTATATACAAACCACATTCTCAAGACCCAGAAAAAATTGTTTTGACTCAAGAAGCCATAATCACTGTGAAAGGAGTCAGCCTCAGTAGTTACCTGGAAGGACTGATGGCAAGTACAATTTCTTCAAATGCTAATAAAGGCCTAGAAGCAATGGAATGGGTCATACATAAATTAAATGCAGAGATTGAAGAATTGACAGCTTCGGCAAGAGGAACCATAAGGACACCGATGGCGGCGGCAGCATTTGTAGAGAAATGATAATGAAAATTGGTGTACAACATCAGGTCCCCCAGGTCTTTCCAAGCTGGCAATATACTTATTTGTTATTTTTTAA
>PVKH010043946.1:0-10656 GCA_004027955.1 Chaetophractus vellerosus | reverse complement strand
AACAAAAGTGGGTGATTGCAGAATTAGTGAACTGGTGTAATAATTTTACTAGAAATCAAATTAGAATGTATCTTGCTTGGGTCGAACACAAAACATTGGAAATCAAATGGAAATGTATTTTTGGCACAGGAAAGTTTGGTTCTCCCTGAGACCAAAAGAGAGAATACTAAAGGAAATGAAAGATCATAGATCTAGATTTTGCTAGTTACAATTAAGCTATGAAAATACCAATTCCCAGGATTAGGATTTTCTGAAATTGGGATTGCCTTTGGATTAAAAGAGAATGATGAAAGGAAGTAATACCTGGAAAAACCTGATAATAACAGTTATTTTATTGTGTTCCTAGTCTAAATCAGGTACTGTGCTAGGCTCCTTGCCAATACAATTTTCCCGATCCTTCTATAAATTTGCAAAGTATGTGGTGACATTACATTCTTATTTTATAGATGCAGACGTTGAGATTCAGAAAAATTAAATGATATGCCTCAGGTAATATTGAGCTGGGATTCACCATTAGGACTGACAGTGTGGTGTCAATGCTTGTTCTTTTCTCACCATATCAAATACTAGTCAAAGTGTGGTTTGTAGACTGGTGTGACTCCACTAATTATTATGATTCACTACAAGGTAGGTGTAGAAGTTAAATGTAAACATTTAGAAACTCCTATAGCAATCTGACAGTAATTTTGTAAGTGTTGAATTTAATAATAAAAGTTTGGGGTTGTATTTTATATCTTTGTTTTTTTAAATTTCATTTTTCTTGTAATTCACTTTATTGCATTTTACAAAAGTACCAGCCCTTGATAGATTAGAAAATAAAACCCAAAAGTTTGCTTATCAGGGATAGCTTGAGAAGCACTGCATTGTACCATGCTGCTTCCCTACTGGTGAGATACTTGCATCTGTATGCAGTTTACTCCAGCTCTTCACTTCAACTGACTGAATTCTGAATGGCAGGGAAGAAGCTCAGAGAATGTTGAGAAAGGTCAAGATCTAGGAAAAGAATCTTTGGGAGAAATTTCTCTCCAAATTTTGCCCTCAGTGGTAGCTCTAAGGGTGAATCCCAGCTTCTCATAAGATGAGGGAGGTTATCCTGTCTCATTTGATCAAATGTAGTGTTTAGATTGTAGCTGCCTTTCTATTAAGCCCTAATCTACCCTTTATTACACTCAGTAGCATGTTGGTGGTGTATTAAGGAGAACAAATATGGAAAAAGGAATTTATAGAAATAAAATTACCTTTTCCTCAAACACACACACCATCACATAAGCAGGCGGGTACTTGCTTGCACCTTGGAGTGTTTTCCCTTTAAGGAAAAGGCTGCAATTCTTTGGCAGGGGCAGGAGTTTTGATTGGCCCCTTTTGCTGTTTGCTGCGAAGAATCCTGGCTAGTCCAGTTTTGTTCAGGGCTGGTTTTGGGCTGACCAAGCAGCCCAGTTCTCTGCACCTAATTTTAGGGAGTGAGACACATCCCTCGGATGCACCTTCTACGGTTGAGCTTTCCATGTTCCAGGAGGAAACGTGGTCCTGCTGTTTTTGGAACCCCATGTATAGGCTGTTACTTCTTTTTGAATGTCTTGCTACTTTAGGGAAGAGGCAAGTTTAACTCACTGGAGAGAATTTGTTTTTAGGGAGTTTACCCAGAATGGGGTTTTGCTATGTGGAGCCAAGGAAAAGGAGCCCACTTAACCTTCATGCTTTTTAGCTCATACTTACATATGAGATTAATGAAAGGAGTCTCAGTCTATATAGGATTATTTTTCTCTTTCTCTCCTCTATGAGAAACAAAACAGACCTTCTGAGAACTAAGTCTTGTTTGACCAATTTTAGTTGTAAGGGAAAACATTGATCACACTGACTCAAAATGAGGGTGTATATTGTGTAGTATGAATTACCTCTGGCCAAAAACCTTACATGTGGTCTACAGTAATTCCTGCTATTCTAGTTGTGACTGAGGGCAAGCTGCCAACAAATGACTGCTAATCTTAATTCTTTTACTTGCTTGACTGGTTCTTAATTCCTAGAACCCAGCCTATAGGTGCTACTGCTGTGACTGGGTGCTCCTGTGGAGACAATTTACAGTGCTTCTGCCCTGGTGATGGCTATGGCTGGTGAATGGTTTATGTAGGCTACATGTTCCCAATGGATATAAACTACTTATTTAACAGTTACTGAACCCCATGATAAATTTAGGCAGTTTATAATTTCGTACCAACCTTTCAGCTTCGTGGTGAAACATAATTTTCAGATTTTTTAGAACCCTCTTTAACAGTTGAACAGAAGGAAGAAGATAAGAGAAAGAACTCAAGACAGTGTTGAACCTCAAGGAAGGCAGCTCATGTAGGAAGCAGCAGTTAGGGAACTCCTGCAACACTTTATAATTATCTCGTTATCAAGTCTTGAATTAAAATAGTTTGAACACGTCTGTGTGTCTCCTGTAGATTATCAGCTCCCTGAGGATAGGGCAGCTTCTTATGCTTAGTATTCCTCAGGGAATCTGGCCCTCATGGTAGATTCAGTAAGTATTTGTTGAGATCAGTAAACAAGAGGCTTCTAAACTGAGCATAAAGGACAGAGTTATATTTCAGTGGCTTGTTGGTGAGCTTAATTCTTCAGGTCTTTTGCTGTACTTCTTTGATCAGGTTTCTGGGTCCAGATGGCTAGCCTGGTACTTTTCCCTAAACATTTTATCTTGGTTATGATGTCTCTAAGCAACATAAGGATGGGCTTGTGGCTTAGAGAGGAGTTGTACTAGCTGACAGGTTCTGCCCATTCCCCCACCACACATGTAATTCCTTTCTGTACAGTCTTTGGGGGCAATAAGAAAATTGTCTTAAAGTGATGATTCCTAAGTGAATCTGGAGGCTAGTTGTGTAGGTACTCTTATGTTTTGTTTAGGTGTGTGGAATTTGAGGAGGGAGGTAATGGTGCTGGAAAAAATCTTAGAGAATCTGTCATCCCACACATTTTACCAGTGAAAAAAGAGTGGTCCAGAGAGGTTAAGTAATTTATTCTTAGCCACGTGGCTAATAAATGGCCATCACGACTCTTATCCAGGTTTCCTGAGCCATAATAGGCATTACTACCAGAGAAGTTCCCCTTTTTGATAGAAGGTGTCAGTAATATTTGATTTCCTGCAAAAGTGAATATTGGCAATTTAACTTAGGAATTTGAATGCTAGGAGAAGAACTGCCGAGGTTTCTCTTTTCCCACTTTTTCAATGATTTGGAGACAGAACAAAATGAATAAAGTTTCATAAAGAATATCCTTCATTTGAATGCTTAAAGAAAAAGTAGGCCTCTTCAAATTTCTAAAAATAGCACTTTAAAAAATAAACCCAGATTGTGTAAAAAGGGATTTTAGTTACATGAATGCTATAATTTTCTGGGGGTTCCTGTGCCTGGGGAGGATACTAACTCTCTGAATACTGTGTTTTTATATGACTCTTTTGTTTGTGGTGCCCCTGAAGGGGAGAGGAAAAAATGTGCTCTGAAGGGTGATTGGGAGGGGGCGGGGGAAGGGAAGGGAAGGTTGGCAGGCAGCAAGACTCAGCTTAGCTTAGTGGTTTTAGAGAATGTATATATATATATATTTTTTTTTTCTTAAAGGAAAGGCCTGCTAGTAGCCTGGTCCTAACTGATTCCAGATGGGCCTGCTACAGTACAAAGGTTTTCAGTGTGTTTGGCATGGGGCTGACCAAGAGGCCCCCTGAGCACTTCCTGTGCGGCTCTGCAATTGTGCTCACCTAATCAGAAACAGCCCTGACTGCTGGAGCTCAAGGGCAACCATCTAGTGCTCTCTGTGTGCCTCATTCTGTGAAACTGCCCTCTCCCCCTGCCCAGTTTACCTCCCCCTTCTAGTCTCCTTACCTCTCTCATCTCTTCTCCCTTTGTTTTCAGAAAAAAAAAAAAAAATGTTTGTTTCTTGTGGAGTGGGGAACAGGAGAAGCGGTGGCTAAATTAAAGACAGACGCTGAATATAAGGACATTTTTTCTTTTTCCTTTTTTTCCTGGACCTGGGAGGCGTTTGCTGAAAGTGGGTATTGATTGGGAACATGAGAATGTGAAGCAGATTTGGAAAACCAAGCTGTCCTTCACTTTATTTTTAAATTTAAAATTTTTAATCCCGGGCAGCCTTTCCAAATGGTTGAGACTATTGTATGTGGATAGTTTGTTTACATTGTAAAGCAAAAGGACAAGTTTGACAGTGACTTTAAACCCAACAGAGATAGAAAGGGCCCTCTAGACTCCACAAGGGATATGTTTTATGTCTAAACCTTGAATTTTTAATTTTGGTTCAGATGCCTGTTAGACTGAGGGTATACTTGGTAATCGACTATTTTCTGGATCTAGCTGATGACTGCAGAACTCTGCCATCCCAGGGGTTCATTTGGATCTTTGCAATTTCATTTGAATTCAGTTGACTAGTGTCTTGATGCTGTTGCATAAATGTGAATTTATTAGTATAGAATATGTAAAAAAAATACTATGTAAGCATGAAGCACTCAGCAACATTGCTTTATTTCCTGACCTGCCGGGCAGTTTTAGTGTCCCTTTTGTCCTCTTGTAGGAATGACAATCATTTTTCTTGAACCAATCTTGGAATATATTGCCTGAAGAAAAAATTTTGTGTTCTTTCTAAGCAGTGAGGGTGTTTGGCCGATATAGTTTGGAAGTGGAAATATTTGAATTTCTGGGGGTTTTCAATGTTTTTTGGGAAAATGGCTCAGAGTATTTGAAATTGGGATTTCTTAAGATAGGTTACATGTTCATCCATCTTATGGAGTGAGTCTTAGCAAGAGTGCATTGGAACTGATGGAGAATTATTTGATATTTATCACTGTCAGCCACTTGTAATAATGTTTTCAGTTTGCTGGTAGGATTTTCTTTCTCATCTTTATTTTTTAAAATCTGCCTTTGAATAGATGTGGATGTGGAGAAGAGAAGGCAGCTAAAGATTTTTTCTTTTTAATTGAGTGTCTATTATTTCATTTAATTCATCAGTGATTCTGGGATGGGTGACTTCATTTCCATTTGCAAACTGTGCTTGCCTAGCATCATAAAGCTAGTCAGTGTCCCCACTTTCCCACATTAACAACATCCTTCATTAGTGTGGTACATTTGTTACAATTGATGAGCACATATTGAAGCACTGCTACTAACTGTGGACTATAGTTTACATTATAGTTTACACTCTGTCCCACACAATTTTGTAGGTTATGACAAAATATATAATGGCCTGTATCCGAAAGAAAAATCTTAAAAATCATTTTTAAGTTAGTTTTACTTTGATCCTGTTCCCTTTTTAGGCATGCTTATTTCATGTCTCTGATAAATAAAAAGCTGATACTGGAGAGAGGAAGGAGGTGAACTATTTAGTCACTGTTAGTATATATAGGCTTCAAGGCTCTAAAAGCTGCTTTTTTTAATTGAAAAATTTATTGAGATACTTGTAGATTCACATACATTTGTATGAAAGCTGCTTTTGAAAGGCAGGAAGGCAGAGGTTCTGTTCTAGAGGCAGACACACCTCTCCTCATCCTCTAGGGTAGTATGGAAACAGCATGTGTGAGGGGGCCCTTGAGACCACTCTACTTCATCTTACAGCTCTCCTGTCTTTGCAGTGCCTACTTGCCCAACACTACAGGTGCGGAACTGTAAGAGGCACCCACTTGCAGCTTCTAACTCTGGCCATACTGTGAAATCGTGCTGATTTGCTTGAGCTGAGACAACATTCAGAATATAGGGTTAGATTGGGGGAAGAGATGATAGTAGACCTTGGAAGAAGATAGTTGGAACTGAAAGGACGGAATCAACCAGGTATCTTTAGTGGGGAATCTCTCTGGAGACACCTTTCATTGTCTTGTCCTCATTAGTTTAAATGTCATCTACCTAGGAGGGCCTATTTTAACCTGAAGTAGGTTTACCCCAATTTTTTTTTTTAACCATTTATTGTAATTTGTAACTAAATACTTGTTTCTTTGCTTGTTGTAATGTCTTTCCACTCCCCATTTGATTGAGTTGTTGAGGGCAGGGACTATGTTATTCATACTGTGTACATGGTAGGTGTATATATATATTATAAAAGTGCCTTGACTGAATGACAACCATGGGAAATTATGGTTCCTGTTGAAGAATTTAATCCTAGGCCTTTGCTTACCTTCTTATTTTGTATCAGAGTACTGACTTTGAAAATTTACTTGATAAAAGAGTTTAATTCTGTAATCTTTTCTTTTCCTTTTTGTTTACTACTTTAGCTTGAGTACATCCCTTAAGCTCTTCTGAGAGGGAGTCTTGCTTTATTTCAGAAAATGTGCTTAAGGCCTGGAAGTCTGGACTGTGAAGCATCTGGTCCACCTTGACCTCTAAAATTAGCAGACTTGTTCTTTTCCCTTCTGTTCTGCATGTTTTAGAAGAGGAGCACAATTCTATTTTGAGGCTTGTTACAAAATAGAACAAAGAAAACTCCATGACTCTGTTTGCTTTAAAAATTCCCCGTTCATCTAAATTGTTTTATGACTATTTTTTTCCTTTAGTCCCTTCTAACTTTTCATCCTAGAATTGACCTTTCCCAAATTTATCTTTTATACAAGGGTCATGTGTGTATGTATATATTTAATGATCCCTAACTCATAACTTATTGGGGCCCTTTCTTAAACTTAGGTATTCTTTTTGTTAAGCAACCTTTCTCATGACCAGGAAGAAAGGGATAAGTAATTTTGGGCAAGAAAATTTAAAAATATGGGTGTGTGTGAGTATGTGAGCTGCATATGTGTATACATATATATGTTTTACCTTTCTCTAATCTCGTTAAAATGAGATTTTTTTTTAATTCTGGGAAAAATTGCATAATTTTCGAGTTAGCTATTTCTTTTAGGTAATTGAGCCAGGAAATACTGGATTTGTAGCTGTTGTGTCATTAAGATTTTTGGTGTACTCTTATGAAAAGTGGTAAATGATAGTTTTTTTTTTTTTTAAGATTTATTGATTTATTCATCCCCCCCACCCCCCGTTGTCTGCTCTTTGTCCATTTGCTGTGTGTTCTTCTGTGTCTGCTTGTCTTTTCTTTAGGCAGCACCAGGAACTGATCCTGGGACCTTCCGGAGTGGGAGAGAGGCACTCAATCTCTTGCGCCACCTCAGCTTCCTGGTTTGCTGGGTCTCTTATTGTCTCTCCTCTGTGTCTCTTTTTGTTGTGTCATTTTGCTGCGCCAGCTCTCTGCTTGGGCCAGCACTCCTGTACGGGCCAGCTTGCCTTTACCAGGAGGCCCCGGAAATCGAACCCTGGACCTCCTATACGGCAGACGGGAGCCCAGTCACTTGAGCCACATCCGCTTCCCAATGATACAGTTTTCAGATGTGTATTGAAGAAGTAAAGGCAGTAATAATGTTACACCTTTGTCCTGCTGTGCCTATTGAAGTAGAAATTTGCCTGGAGAGTTGCGGATGGAGGAGGATTATATTAGTCAGCCAAAGGGCTGCTGATGCAAAATACCAGAAATCTGTTTGCTTTCATAAAGTATATTTATTTGGGGTAGAAGCTTACAGTCACAAGGCCCTAAAGAGTCCATCTCAAGGTATCATAAGAGGTACTTTCTCACCCAGGGTCTGTTGCCACGTGTTGACGCAAGGTGGCGGGCAGTGTCTGCGAGGGTTCAGTCCGGTCCCAGCTTCTTCCAATCTCAGCTGCGGGCTGGGACAAGTCTTGTCTCTTTCCCGGGGCTTGTTTCTCTCCAGGCTCAGCTGCTCTGCTTTCTCCACAAGGCCAGCCGCGTAAACTGTCAGGCAAACAGCTCATCTCTTTTCCCGGGGCCTCTACCGTGTCAAATGGAGCCTTCTCTGTTTCCTCACGTATCTGCTGCTCTGAATGCTTAATTCCTGGGCTCCAGGATCAAAACTCTGTCTTTTCTGCCTTGTTATTTTCTCTGTGAGTCACCACCCACCAAGGACTCCATGTCCTACTGACCGTGGCCCAATCAAAGCCCTAGTCAAAATTTAATCAAGTAAAAGTGAAACCTGAATTCAATACAATCTAAGGGTATAACAAGCCCAGAGGAACAGACCCATTTACAAACATAATCAGTATTTCTTTTTGGAATTCATCAATAATATCAAACTGTTGTAAGGATTCTTTATTCTTTTTTGGGTTTTGTTGTTAAAATCCTCAGTGAGTTTCATTTAAACACTAGCTACAACTAATATTTGAGTGTCTTGTTGTCAGCTATAACATTATTCATTTCACATTCATCTCCTATAGCATTTAACACAGTCCTGGGCACAAAAGAAGTACTTGATAAAAGTTTCTTGAGTTTAGTTAACTGCAGTTTTGCTTAACTCACAGATTATTTGAATTGGTTAATCTATTTGGTGGAAGAAAACCTCACTTGTGTGTTTTATATACACATCAATATATAAAAGAATTCCTATAAATCAGGGGTTCTTAACAAGGGGTCCATGAGCTTGAATTGAAATTAAAAAAAGAAACATTATTCTTGTGGAGATGTGTTGGTTTGGGTGTGATATAGTTATTAAATAATGCCCAGTATAGTGTGGACTTAATAAGGGGTCTGTGGTTTTCACTTGACTGGCAAAGGGGTCTGTGGAGCAAAAAACGTTAAGAATCCCTGCTATAAATCAATCTTTGAGCAATCCAGTAAAAAAATGGGCAAAAATTTGAACGGGTGCTTCACAAAAGGTGATACCCAAATGGCTCCAAAGTGGTCAACATTTTAATCATCAGTGAAAAAGCAAATAAAAACCACAGTGAGCTACACATACTACCACACTACCTCCAGATGACTAAAATGAAAAAGGTGGACAGTACCAAGTGTAAATGAGGATGCTCATCATCTGGAACCTTCACATAGTGCTAGTGGGAATGTAAATTGGCACAACTTGGGAAAACTTAGATATTATCTACCAAGGCTGAACATAAGTGTACCCTGTAGTAAGCAGTTCCACTCTTTTTTTTTTTTTAAGATTTATTTATTTATTTAATTATATATCCCCCCCTTGCTGCTTGTGCTCGCTGTGTTCATTTTTGCTTTTTGCATTTTTCCCTGTCTGCTTATCTCCGCCTGACTGCGTCAGCTCACCGTGCTGTGGCTTGCCTTCGCCAGGAGGCCCCAGGAACTGAACCCGGGGCCTCCCATGTGGTAAACTAGAGCCCAACCAATTGAGCCACAGCCGGTTCCCAGTTCCACTCTTAATATGTATAAACCTTATATATGTGCACCAAAAGATATGGACAAGAATGTACATAGCGTAATTTTTTGTTATAGCCCCAAGTTGGAAATAATACAGATGCCTTTCAATATTATTGAAATGTTTTAAGAATTATGATATATTTATAAAATGGAATATTTTACAGTAATGATAATGAATGAACTGCTATGTTCAACTAGTGGATCAGTCTTACAAATGTAGTGTGAAAGAAGTCTGCACAAGAGAGTACATAATATATGATTCTATTTATATAAAGTTTAAAATCAGGCAAAACGAATCTATGGCATTAAAGTCATTGTTGTGGGTGGTGGGAGTGACTCTGTAAAGGCACGAGATGGGCTTTTAGGGTTCTGTTAGTGGTCTGTTTTTTGACCTAGGTGCTGGTTACCTGGATGTGTTTACTTTGTGAAAATTCATTGCGTTTATACACTTAAACTTTTTGCCCATTTCTGTATATATAATCACTTCAAATAAAAAGTTTACTTAAAAAGATTTTGACTTTTGTGTAGCGGGTGTAGCTCAGTGGTTGAGTGCACCCTTCACATGTACAAGGTCCCGGGTTCAATCCCCAGTACCTCCTTTATTTTATTTTATTTATTTATTTTTTTAAAGATTTATTTATTTTATTACATATCTCCCCTACCCCCTGCTGCGGCGACGCGCCGAGACTGGTCACTGCGCAGGCATGGCTTTCCCCGCTTGTGGGCGGTCTCTGCTTCTATTCACGGCCGGCTTTCAGTTCGCGGGTGGCTGGCTGCGCTCTATTCGCGGGCGACCTGCCCTGCCCGTGGCGGCTTTTGCCTGTCCGTGGCAGCTTTTTGTCCTGCCCACGGCGGCTCTGGCCCGCCCATGGCGGCTTGCCATTCTCAAGGCGGTCTGTCCGCTAGGAGAGGTCCCCGGGAATCGAACCCGGGGCCTCCCATGTGGTATGCCAGTGCCCTATCCACTGGGCTATCGAGCTGGCCCCCCCAGTACCTCCATTAAAAAAAAAAGATTCTACTTTTGTCCTACGATTTTTACAGCTGATAGATAGCCTTTTTAGGTGCTAATCCTTTGCCTATCAAAGCTGGCAGGATATGGGTATGTATATATATTTATGGATTTATGTGTTAGGAATGCTCTGTAGGACTGAAGGTGCTTTTATTAATCTAAATTTGCTTATTAAATATTCAACACACTAAGAGCTTCAAACAGCCACAGGAAAGGAAGATTGATGAATATTCCACTGATCACTTTTTTAACTCTGAGAAGAAGAATGAAACTTTCCCTCTGCCTCAGGGCAGCAAATTTGTATTCTGCTCTATAGACAGAAGAAATGAAATCTAGTCTCTTCATTGTAGGTGCGTAGCCACTAAAGACTTCATTTTCAGAAGGATGTACCTCATTTTGGCCTTTATTCTTATCATAGAGATTTTAAAAGAAGAGAAAAAAAG
>PVKH010043945.1:0-10657 GCA_004027955.1 Chaetophractus vellerosus | reverse complement strand
ATTCTTGTGTTCCTCTCTGTCCGCTTTGTCTCCCCCCGTTGCAGGGACGCACCGAGACCGGTCACCACGCAGGCGGCTCTGCCCCGCTTGTGGGCCGCTTCTGCTTCCATTCATGGCCGGCTCCGCTTCAGTTCGCGGGTGGCTGGCTGCGCTCCGTTCGCGGGCGACCTGCCCTGCCCATGGCGGCTTTGCCCTGTCCATGGCAGCTTTTTGCCCTGCCCATGGTGGCTCTGCCTGCCCATGGCGGCTTGCCCTTCTCAAGGCGGTCTGCCCGCTAGGAGAGGTCCCTGGGAACCGAACCCGGGGCCTCCCATGTGGTACACCGGCGCCCTATCCACTGGGCTATACGGCCTGCCCAGTTTTTATATTTAGATCTCTAATCCGTGTGATGTTCATTCTGGTATCTTAAAAAAATACAATTATATGCATTTAAAATTAGCAATTCTAAAAATGTATAATAGCCAATGCTAGGATATATGTAGTGAAACTAGCACCCTTAAAGATTACTAGTGGTAGTAACAGCCCTTTTGGAAAACAATGTGACACCATGTATAAAAAGCCATAAAAGTATTTATATCCATTAGTACATTAATCCACTTCTGAGAATTCATCCAAAGAAAATAATCCAGAAGAAAGAAAAATCTACAAGCATAAAAATGTTTTTTGAGGGTGTTGTTTATAATTAAAAACCATAAGCAATCTATACATCTAGCACCAGGGGAAATAATTTAGTAAACTGTGGTCAAGACAATCCTTGTGTTTAATGACAGCTTTATCAAGAGATAATTCACATATAATACAAGTTACCAATTTATTTGTCCAATGGTTTTTAGAATAGTCACCCAAATTAATTTTAGAATATTTTCATTATCCCCATTAGAAACCTCATATCCATTTCCCTTCAGCCCCTCCAACCTTGAGTAACTACTAACCTACTTTCTATCTCTACATATTTGTATATTATTATCATTTCATATAAATGGTATCATGACATGTGGCCTTTTGTGACTAGCATAATGTTTTCAAGGTTCATCCATGTTGTATCATGTATTTCATTCTGTTTTATTGCTGAATAATATTCCATCATATGATATAACACATTTATCCATTCATCAGCTGATGAGCACTTGGGTGGTTCCCACTTTTGGCAATTGTGAATAATGCTGCAATGAGCATTCAAGTACAAATTTTTGTGTATTCACATGTCTTCATTTTTCTTGGGTATATACCTAGGAATGGAGTTGCTGGGTCATACAGCAACTCTGTGTTGAGCCTCTGAGGAACTGACAGATTGTTTTCCAAAGCACCAGCAGTGTATGAGGTCCCAATTTCTCCACGTTCTCACCAACACTTGTTATTATCTCTCTTTTCTATTATAGCCACCCTTGTGGGTGTGAAGTAGTAGCTTACTGTGGTTTTGATTTGCATTTCTCTGATGGCTAATGATGTTGAGCATCTTTTCATGTGTTTATTCGTCGTTTATAGTCTGTCAAGAGTTGAGTTGAGCTGAGAGATCTAGTTGATTAAGACAATAAGCCAAAATGAAGGTAACAGACAAGGCTTTAATTACTCACTGCAGTAGTGTAAGCAAGAGGCTAAGCAGGAGGAAAACACTGGCTCTTCCAATGTTCTAATTTTTCCACGGAATGGTACTGGGTGATTGTCTGATGGATTAGGGCATACTAGGGATCCTCTCAATTCCAAGGGAATCCCTACAAAAGGGCCCTGCCATTTTGTAGACCTGTGGGCCAGGAGGAAGAACAGTGGGACGGGTTAGGAGTGGAAAAGTACTAAGTATTGAGCCAGGGTAGAGAAAAGTGTCGTCAAGGCCCTTCCCTTCCTTTAAAGGCCCCATATAAGAAGCCCAGAATGGAGGTGCCTGGGCTAGAAATGTTGATGTGTGTAAGAGCATGGCTGGCCAGGTGGGCCTGAATCCTTGACTGCAACTCCCTTCAGAGACTGTATTGCATTGGCTGCACACCTGGTCTAGTGTGGGAAGAGCAACTTCCTCCCTGCAACTTGCCAGATAAAGCCTTTGTAATTGCCTAGGGTTTGGACAATCACATGATGATTTGGGCCAGGAGCTGGATTCCTCAATATCTTCTTTGGAGGAATGTCTACTCAGATCTTTTGCCCATTTTAAAATTGGATTTTCTTTTACTTACTGAGATGTAGAGGCTCTATGGATATACTAGATAATGCATGTCCCTTCTTAAATATGTGATTTGCAAAATTTTTCTCCCATTCTCTGGGTTGTGTTTTCACTTTGTTGATGGTGTCCTTTGAAGCACAAAAGTTTTAAATTTTTATGGTTTCCAATTTATCTATTTTTTTTCCTTTTGTTGCTTGTGCTTTTGCTATCATATCTGTGGTTACTGCAATATTAAGGAGTCATTTAAATTATAAATTTGCAGGGCAGGAATACAGAAAAAATTATTCATGCCATATGGTCATAAAAAAATTGAATCCACACTGTGATTAGAAGTATGTGAAACTTACATTTGTCTATGAAAAAAGATGCCCAAATCACAGACAAATAAAAGTCTGACTCATTAGAGTAGCAAGCAAGTGATATTTTTCTTCTCATAATTTAGAGTTTCTGTAAACAATATAACATATTTGTGTAAAAAAAAAAAAAAGAGGGAAGCCGACATGGCTCAAGTGGTTGGGCTCCTGTTTACCATATGGGAGGCCCCCGGTTTGACTCCCAGGGCCTCCTGGTGAAGGAAAGCTGGCCTGCACAGTGCCGTGAGCTGATGCAGCAAGATGATGCAACAAAGGGAGACAAGCAGACACAGAAAAATGCACAGCAAGTGGACACAGCAAGCACAAGCAGCAAGGGGGGATAAATAAATAAATAAAATAAATCTTTAAAAAGAAAAAAAGAGAATGTCCTAAAATAATGATTAAATAATCAGTTATTCATCCTACCTAAGCTTATGAATTAATAGGATACAGTCACTTTTTTTTTAGGCCAGTAAAAAGAATTTATTTGGGAAATGGGGAAAAGAACAGAGCTTGCTGAGAAATGGGAGAGAAAGAAATACACACCAAGATTTGGTGTAGGCTCCTCTAGGCAAAGAGTGAATTCTACCTCATGTAATTATCTTTTAAATTATTAGTTACTCCACTAATGATAAGGGGATAGGCCCATGTGATTACTGGTTACCCCACCTATGGTAGGGTCCAATGGTGAGGCCTTTTTGGAATATCCAGAGCCAAGGGAAGGTCCCAGAAAGAGAAACTGGGACCTCAAGGTTAAACTCAAGGTCCCAGCAAGGTCTTGCAGCTATGTTGTCTGCTGGCCATGTGGTCTGCCAGCCATGTGGTCTATCAACCATCTTGTCTGTCAGCCATGTTGCCTGTCAGCCATGTTGTGGGTCGTCTTCTCCTCCATTACTCTGTACTAATCTGCCTCACCTCCCCCCTCAGAGAGTTCACACCCTTATTCTTAAAGGGTTACTGAGGGGGCAATGATTATTCTTCTGTGGTTACCTCCTGCTGGTTAGGGCAGTAGTCCCTGCCAGACAGGGCATAAACTTCTCTGGCTGTTCTATTGAGGTTGAGGGAAGATGGGTCTGACACTGTGGTTGGAACTGGCTGAAATCCCTGTGTGACTAATATCTTGTTTTGGAAGGCGTTATACAATCACATTTTTTTAAAGTATACAAAGGGCCCATAAATATTATTCAAACTCAATTCAGTGAACATTGGTTAAGCACCTGCTATATACTAGACATGTGCTCTGGGACCAAGGAGAATGTAAAGATGAATATGGCTTGTGGGAGAGCAAGGAACAGTGATGAAAATATTTGACATGCGTAATTATTATAAAGATAAAAACTAAAAAACACTAAGAGAAACATGGAATATTTAAAATTCAAGGAAGTATTTCAAGAAGTGGTCAACTGTGTGAAGTGCATCAGGGAAGTTGAGGAAGGTGAGGGCAAAGAGCAGATCAAGATGGAATCATTGGGAAAGGGACGTGGCTCAACCAGTTGGGCACCTGCTTACTACATGGGAGGTCCTAGTTTTGGTTTCTTGTGCCTCCTGGATGAGGCAAGCAAACAATGAGCAGACAGACAAGAGAACCATCGGGAGGGGGGGAATAAATAAAGAAAAAATGAAGTAAATAAATAAATCTTAAAAAAAAAAAAAAGATGGAATCATTGGTGACCTTAACCAGATTGGTTTTAGGGAGTGGTGGGAATGAAAGACTAGTTGGATTGGAGTGGATCAAAGACTGACTGGGAGATGAGGAAATGAGACATCAACATAGGCGACTATCTCTCTGGGAGGTATTTCTATGCAGAGGAGAGAAATGGAGCATCAACTGGAAGCCAACTTGATGCAAGTTTTTTAATATGAGAGATATGACAGCGTGCTTGAATGTTGATGGGATTGATCCATCAAAGAGGGTGAAATAAATGGTCTGGAAGATAAGAAAGACAATTGCAAGAGCAAAGTCCTAGAATATACAGGAGGGGATAGGATCTAGTGCACAAATGAAAGTCCTAGTTCTTAGTAGATGCTCAATAAAAATGTGTTGAATTAAAAAAAAAGGTAAATAATGGGCTCTTCCCTAAAGGTGTCAAGTTAGTTTTCATGTATCATGTTCTGGGCATGTTAATGGGTTTGATGCATTAAGTACTTTCATTGGAACACATTGCATACTTGTGTATTGAGTACAGTACCAAGTGCTTCACAGGTCCCAATCCACTGAATCCTCACCTCATCCTCATGTGGAAGCCATTATCACTGCCTCTGTTTCACAAATGAGAAAACTAAGGTGAGGACAGCAGAGCTAGGATGTGACGTAGCAAAGCTCGGCCTCTCATCTATTATGCCACACTGGCTTTCTATTAATGAATGGAAGGAAACCTGTTGAGTCCAGGATCAGATCAATCTGTTACCTCAGATTCATTTTCTTTATTAACAAAGAACCCAGGAAGTAAGTCAGTGGAGTTATGAAACGTTTTGCTCTCCACCATCATGGGGGTTGGCAAGAGAGATGAAAATTGTCCACCCGTTTTATTGACATCTTTTGGTTTGTCCACATTTTCTTCACTCAGTAGTTATTACTCTAATAATAAAATGTAGCCCATTTTGTCTTGTTTTGCAGTTAAAATTTTAACATGATTCAGAAGTAAGCAGAAATATCAAAGAACTTGTCCAACCAAATCACTTGCATAAGTTTGAAAAGAAATATGAACAATAATAGTTATTGCTCTACTTACAATTTTGAAATATTGGAAACAATCCAAATACCCTTTTGTAGGATTTTAATTAAAGTTTGGTACATCCACACAACAGAAGATAGATAGCTTTTAGCAAGAGTGAGATAGATTTAAAGACTAGAAAAGTCTCATAAGTAATGTTAAACAAAAAGGCAAGATGCAGAACTGTTTGAGTCTATTTTTGAAAAATAAATGGTAAGTACATGCATATGTAATATACACATATAAAAAATCTAGAGAAATAATTGACAAACTGTTAATAGTTATAAGGAAGGGAAAACGGACAGCTTTGATTTTCTGAATTATACATATCTGAATTGTTTGAATTATTCACAAGCACTTTCTTCACAGAAGAAACAACTTTGTTTAAGAAGGCAGAAAAGCAGTCTGTAAGAAATGGAGCAGGGAAGGATGAAGCCTGAAACAGCCCTCTGGTCCCCCAGCCTGTTAACTGCCACTTCACTTCCTGGCAGCAGAGCTTTATGACTGGCTGGCTCTCGGTGCGCCCTCCTGCCTGCGAGTGGGGAGTATTAGAAATCTTCCTTGAGGAAAGTCTAACAAAAGCGTGCGAGGCATTACAACTTGGAAATATGAGCAAAGGGGAAATTCCATTAAAAAAGGCGTTCATCCCCAGAGTCTCTATACGTGGTAGGAAATGCAGCCAGTAAGCCAATGAAAGGAATAGGATCATTATGCAATCACACTGGTTTGGCTGCGGACATGGGAGACATTAAGTGCAATTCATCTTCAGAGAGCTCCATTCATTCCCATCAGCACTTTATGGCTATTTTATGGCTAAATAGCCATAAAAAGCAACAGAGATAAGAGAAATAATAACTAGAATAGCTGACATTTTTACAGTGACCCACAAATTTCAGTCTTTCCCATCCATTTTTCACCACGTTGCATGTCTGCCCCTTCCAAAAGCTGTGGGAGACAAGTTTTTCAGATGAGGAAGCCAACCATCAGGGTTTTTAGTGAGTGACACAGAAGGGGGGCCAGACCCAGGATTTCTCATACCCACTGCCAAAACAGATTGGGCTTGATATCAGCCAGCCTTAACTAGAATAGAACTGGACACAATTCATTTTTAAAAATAATTTCTTTAATTTTAATTGTGATGAAACATACATAACGTAAAAGTCATTTAAACCGTGTTAAAAGTGGAAAATTCATTGATATTAAGTACATTGACAATACTGTGTGACTTTTACTACTTTTTCCAGTCTATTTTCATCATCCCAAACCAAAACTTACTCATTTAGCAATAATTCCCCATTCCCTTTTCCTCTACCCCTAGAAACCACTATTCTGCTTTCTGTCTCTATGAATTTGCTTATTTTAAGTATTTCATATAAGAGAAATCATACAATATTTGTCCTTTTGTGTATGGCTTATTTCTCTCAATATATCTTCAAGGTTCATCCATATGGTAGCATGTACCAGCATTTCATTTCTTTTTATAGCTGAATATATTCCATTGTATGGACATACCACATTCTATTTATCCATTTATCAGTTGATGGACACTTGGGTTGCTTTCATCTGTTGATAATTGCGAATAAAGCCTCTATGAACATCTGTGTGCAAATATCCGTTCAAGTCCCTACTTTCAATTTTTCGGTATATACCTAGAAGTCGGATTACTGGATCATATGGTAATTCTATACTTAACTTTCTGAGGACCCACCAAACTGTTTTCCACAGCAGCTTCATGATATTACATTCTCACTCACAATGTATTTCTCCACATCCTCACCAACAATTATTTGCCTTTTTCTTTTTTTAATAATAGCCATACTGGTGTGTATGAACTGGTCTCATTGTAGTTTTAATTTGCATTTCTCTAAAGGCTAATAATGTTGAGCATTTTTCCCATGTGCTCTTTGGTCATTTGAATACCTTCTTCAAAGAAATGTCTATTCAAGTCTTTTGCCCATTTTTAAATTGGGTTGTTTGTCTTTTTTTTGTTGTTGAGTATATTTATATATACTGAACACTAAATCCTTATCAGACATATCTTTCCAAATATTTGCTCCCATTCTGTAGACTGCCTTTTCACTTTCTTGATAATGTCCTTTCATGCACAAAAGTTTTTAATTTTGATGAAGTTCAATTTTTCTTTTTCTTTTTTTTACTTGTGCTTTTGTTGTAAAATCTAAAAATCCATTGCCTACTACAAAGTAGTAGGTTATTGATTTGTGATCTTTCCTCTTTTTCAATTTAGGCACTTAGAACTATAAATTTCCCTCTGAGCACTGCCTTCATTACATCCCATAAGTTTTGTTATTTTGTGTTTTTGTTTTCATTTGCTGCAAGATATTTCCTAATTTCCATTGTGATTTCTTCTTTGACACACTGGTTGTTTAATAGTGTGTTGTTCACTTTCCATTAATTTGTAAATTTTCCAGTTTTCCTTCTGTTGTTGATTCTTAGCTTTATTCTATTATGGTCTGAGAAGATATTTTGCATGATTTTAATATTTTCAAATTTATTAAGAGTTGATTTGTGACCTAACATACTATCTGTGGTGGTCTGAAGCTGTATGTATCCTGGAAAAACATATGAATGAATAAATTTCCATTGCTTAAGACAAACTATTTTATGGTACTTGCCTGGAGCCACCTAGGGAACTAAAACAGATTTTGGTAACAGGAGAGTGGGGTGCTGCTTTTGCAAATACCAAAATGTGGAAATGGCTTTGGAGTTGAGGAATAGAGGCTAGAAGAATTGTGAGACATTTGCTAGAAAAGGCCTAGACTGCTTTGAAGAGACTTTTGTGTTGGTAGAAATATGGACACCAAGGGTACTTCCAATGAGACCTTAGACAGAAATAATTAATATGTTATTGGAAACTGGAAGAAAGGTGATCCTTGTTTTAAAGTGGCAGAGAACCTAGTGAAACCTAGTGAAATTGAATTCTGATGTCAGATAGAAGGCAGAAAGCGGTGAGCTTGGATATTTAGCTGAGATTTCCAAGCTAAGTGTGAAAAGTGCAATCTGGTTTTTCCTTGCAGCTTATAATAAAATGCAAGAGGAAAGGGATAAGTTGAAAATTGAACTGTTGGGTACAAAGAAACCAGAAATTGATGGTTTGGAAAATCCTGAGCCTCTGGAAAGCAAGTCCACAGAAAATAGTGCTCCGTGTGAGGGTTTAACTGAACATGGAACCACTCAGCCATTTCAGTGCAAGTCAGAATTGGGAATGAAGTTATCCAGAAAGGATTTGTGGAAAGTCCTACTCTCTGATGGTTTGGACCCCTGTGTACTATGTGCAAAACCCACTAGATTTTGCAAGTACTGTGTGAACAGAATTGGCCTGGACTAAAAGGGACAGAAAAGGGGTGGATTGAAGGGAAAAAAATCACTTCAAGGACAAAACCATTGAAGCTGAGGTCTGGGCCAAAGACATCTTCTCAGGCTAAGAGAGAAGCTCCATCTATTCATATGAAAAGGGTGCATCTTCCCCAGAGCTTGGAGAAAGTGAGCCTTCCACTCCATTTTTCAGGAAGAGTGCTACCTCCACGGTGCTCTCAGAGGTTGGAGCCTATTCCCCAGGGATTGTGGAGAGTCTAGCCATCACCCCAGTGTTCGGGGAGAGCATGGCCACTGCACAAGCACTTGGAAGGTTCGGGCTGCCACTCCATCAGGACTGAAGGACAAAATAGCATTCCATTGGATGACTCTCAGTCCTTGAACTCTAATGGAAGATGCTCTGCAGGAATTGTTTTCTTTCCACTTTCTCCATATTGGAAGGGGCATGTTTAGCCTATGACTGCTCCTCCATTGTATGTTGGTAGCAGATAATTTGTTCTCTAGGTTTCACAGTATATGTCAGCCAAATGGGTTCTGATGCAAAGTTCCAGATATCTGTTGGCTTTTATAAAGGGTATTTATTTGGGGTAAAAACTTACAGTTACAAGAGCCTAAAGAGTCCAATTCAAGGCTGCTTTCTCACCAAAGTCTATTGCCAAGTGTCCAAGTTAGATGGTGGGTGATCTCTGCCTAGTCTCTCCTTCCTTATTCCTCTTAAGACTCCATGGGCCCAGCTTCTTCTGATCTCAGCTCTAGGCTGGCATAGGGCTTGTCTCTCAGGGCTTCCTATATCAGCTGCAAACTATCAGGTGAATGGCTCATCTCTCCCTGGGGGTTTTAGGATCAAAACTGACAAAGTTCTCTCCTCTTCTTTCACTCGTGTCTTCTTGAGTGAGTGCCCATTTATATCAGCCTACCAATGGGGTGGGGACCCAACCCTGAGCCATGCCCTACTGATGTGGTCAAATCAAAGCCCTAATCTTAACAGGTAACTTAATCAAGACATGTCAGCTAAATCTAATGCATTCCAAGGGTAACACACCCAGAGGAACAGACCAGTTTACAAACATAATCTTTTTCTTTTTGGGGATTCATAAATAATATCAAACTGCCATACACAGGTCCACAGACAGAAGGGAATTATGCCCCAGGAGAGACCACACCTATAATCAGTTTTGATGAGACTTTGTACTTAGTATTGTTACTGGAATGACTTAAGGTTTTTGGGATATTGTTATGTATATAGAAAGAAAATGTCTTTTTGGAGTGCAGAGGGCAGAGTAGGATGATTTGTAGCTGTATGTACCCCCAAAATATGTTCTTAAACATAATCCATTCTCGTTGGTGTGAACCCATTGTAAGCAGGACCCTTTTAAGAGTTTACTTCAGTTAAGGTATGGTACACCTCAATCAGAATGGTGGAGAGAGGGGCTGATTTCTGGAGCTTCCTTTTGTATCATCATCGCACAATCCTCTTTGAGCAAAAGTGATTTTTAAACAAACATATGTCTTCTTAAAATGCTAGAGGAACTTTGTACCTGTCAAACAAAACAGACTGGTATGTGAACAATGCAGAAAATGTAAGGGAAACTGACCTCATGAATGAAGCCATAAGTGAGGAGGAACAGTCATTAACCCATCCTCCTCCAGACATCAGGGAGAGTTTCAGAGTAAATTTGGGGTTTGGCAACAATGTTCTGGAGGGTCTAATCTAGATTTGAGGGTCTCGGTCTTAAGGACACATGGTATGGTTCCCTCTCCCTTCTGTCCCCAGCTGGCTCATGTCAGCCATGGCACTACCAAGGCCGTCCAACATGCATTGTTGAGAATGGTGATGTTGCAGAAATCCAATCCCGAAAAACCCAAACAGCACTCTGAGGAGCGGAGGAACACAATTTTATTATGCGCGGGCCCAGAGAAGTCAGTCTCAAGATTCTGGGCCCCGGGCCTTGATTTTCATGAGTTTATATAGGGATTTTACGCGGGCACATTCTTAAGCAAGTAGGCAGTCAGGGTTTACAAAAGCGAGCGGGCTGCATAATAGGCGGGTGGAGTTTCCCACCTGGTCAGGAGTATGCAGGGTTCTGCTAACCGGAATGCAGGCT
>PVKH010043944.1:0-10662 GCA_004027955.1 Chaetophractus vellerosus | reverse complement strand
TCACTATTTTTAAAATTAAACCAATTCAACAAAAATTTATTGAGCACACTTTGGGTGCAAGGATTTAGCAGCATCCAAGGTAGCCAGCACCCAATCCATGCTGCTTCCCACGAAATTAATTCTTGACTCTGACAACAAATCTCACTTATTTCAGAAGTCGTCTCTTGCTTGGATCCTTGCCACAAAGTTACCACATTTCCCATCGTCTTTGTGGAACACCAGATGATTTTATTTTTATAATCTGGTACAATTCAGGATGCTTGTCTGATGCTATGGTTACAAGTACTATGGAAACATATTAATAGATTTATTCAATCTAACAGCATAATAAAGATATAAAAATAATCACCACCTTCTCTTTTCTAAAGACTCAAATTTCAAGGCACAATTGTACCTTCAACTGGTGTCTCAAACTTGAAAGAGAGATGGAAGCAGTTGGACTTGTGTGCCTTAACTGTGTGCAGAGAATTCCATGCAGTTGGTAAGTGGCACTGTTGGGAGACAGGGCAGGCCTCATTTTCCAAACGTATGTATGTTTACCAAGTGCCAGTAAGTGACAGTCATGACAAGGAGGTGGGTCTTCTTATTGGAGAATAAAAATTCTCTTTCTTTGGACAGGGCTCCCAATAATGCTGCAATAGGATTTTCCTTTTCTTGCTGTTTAGCAAGAATTTGCTGCTTGTGCCAAGAGAATAAATACAATTCTGCTTTATTTCTGACTTCACAGAAAATGTGGGCTGGAGACAAGGAAGTCAAGGTGTATGTTTCTTGTGTCTCAAGTTTTGTCTTAAAACACATTTCCTCTAAGAAACTTCTTGTCAATTGTGAATAGTTTCCCACATTAGCCCACCAATCCCTCTTGTCCCTTACCCAAAAGAGAACAAAATCAAACTATTATACTCATAACATGACTGATATGTAACACTAAACAACTGGATTAATTAAAACTTCTATGGGGATGGTTTGGGAACTCACCAGTTTAATCTACTATCATTTCTATAGATGAACCCACTTCAAAATAACCAGCTATCAATATGTAAAAACATATGACAAAAAATAGAGATGAAATATTTTAATAATAACCTTAGAAGCAGAAGGGAATTTTAGGTTCAACTACTTCATTTTACAAATAAGGAAACTGAGGCCCAGATTGGTAAATAACATTATCATGGCTACATAATAAGCAGAAGAAGACTAGGAAGTATATCTTAGGATAAATCTGATTTTCTTTCATTCATTCAATGGCTGTCCAAGGGTCCTGGAAAATGTATACACTGGCAAGATAATGGCCACCAAATAGTTAGCTGTCATCTTATCTAGAGTTAATTTGAAAAGAAGTTGAAATACTGCTGAGGCTATAACATATATTTCAACAAATACTTCTTGAATGTCTACTATTCATTTTTGCTTTCAAGTAATACTTGTTTTTTTTTAATCCCCCTACTTTATTCTAGGTGCTATCTCATCTGTTATCACATACTGATTGAATTGTTTTGATGTTAGTTGTTTAAACACTTGTTTAACTTTGTAGTGTTTTCTACTAATGTGAGTCACTTAGTCACTCATGGCAATTAAATGGGTTGTGTAGCTTCAAGACCCAATTCCAGCCTGTATGTGTTTGCTGTACTGTTAATAGACATAGAGCTCTGCTGTTCTTTGGCACTCATTTTCATAATCATGGCACTGGAGAATTAGCAGTGAAATTACAGTGGTGAAGGGTGTGCTGGTTTGAAAACATGGTCACCATTTTTTTCCCATTGAGTAATAGAGTTAATGTATATGTCATGTAGAGTAATGACATTATGCCTACTTTGACCAATGCAGTATAGAGGACATGATGGTCTCTGACTCATGAGGCTACATGATAAAAGGTCACATAGTCTCTGCCTCTTTTGTTAAAATGTTCTCAATTGCAGCTGTGAGTGGCCATATAGGAAATCAACTACGCTGGGGCTGCTACACTATGAAAAAGCCCAAGCCATGTGGAGAGGCTCCAGTGGACATCCCACACTTACCCCAGCCTTCAAGTCATTCCAGCTCAGGCATCAAATATGTGAGTATAGAAGCTTCCAGATGATTCCATCCCCCCGTTGTTTGAGTCAAACTTCCCATCATTTGAATCTTCCAAGCTGAAGTCCAAGACATAATGGAGTAGAAATAAGTCATTGCTACCATAAGATGTCTGAATTTCTGACCCACAGAAGATATGAGTGTAATAAAATGTTAATTTCTTAAACTAAGTTGTGAGATGACTTTCTATGCAGCCAGAGATTACTGGAACAGACTGGGAATGGAGTTGCTGGCAGCCAGCTGATTTGGGTAGGTTTAATTTCTGGAGGAAAAAAATTCATCCTAGTTAATTTAGGAGACATCTAATAATAGTTTTTTTTTCTTGTGCCAAAAATGTTAATTTTTTAGACTTTCCTTATATTAGCAGAGAGCATGTTAATCAGAAGAACAAGTAGATTGCAAATAAATGTCAGCACAGAAAAGCTGACTTTCCATGGCAACTGAGATGAAGTCTTGTTTTTAAAGTTCACACTGAAAGCAAAACAGCTTCGTAGCCAATCTTCATAATCTTGAATTGATTTATACACTGTTTCCTTGCATTTAATCAATCTTCCTCTCCTTTTAAAAATACATTCTTTCTGAGTTTAATGTTTACATATGTAGGATTTCTTGATTGTTCTTGCAGAGAATCTAAAAAGTATTTTATGTACAGAAGAATGTTTGATTAATTTTGATAAAAATTATATGGATATTTTATTTATTTCCTATTATAACATTTTAATGTTTCCCTGATGGCCTTATATTAGATTACCATGAGAAAGAAAAATTATCTCTTCAAATCAATCCAATGCAGTTACAAAACGACTTTAAGTAAGTGTGTTGGGTAGCCTAAGTCTGGAAATAACAAATTAATAAGATCAATTATACATCAGATCAAATATGAGCTCAATTATAATGTATAAAATAAAATAAGTGCATGATCCTTTCTGACATCTATACTTTAGAAAATAGATATAAGAATTTTCATGGTATATGGATAAGAAGACCCTTAATACATTGGTTGATCCTTGAATTTGGACTTGAAAATAAAGATTCAATTGTATGTATATTGCCTGTCTAAATTTGTTAATGCTACTTAAAATTTTAAAAGCACCCACCTTTACTGTCTTCTCTGTTAGAAGTTTGTATTTTGAGGGATACGATGGATTATCTTTTCACAGGCATTCTCCATAAAACAACACTTTTTACAGCTCCAAAAAATTTATTTTCCTGAAAATAAAACAGGGTTAGATTTTGTTTCTGAATATTTGAATATCTTAAATATTCCTACACTCAAAAATATTTACAGTATCATACTTCTAGCTGAATATTCTCAACTACTATAATCCTCGTAAGGAAACTGTTTAGCTGAGAAAGGAATTTTTGGCTGAAGGAAGAGTGATGCTAGCCTTAGAAATGAAATTATCATTTGAGGTCTCATGTCCATGAAGCTTTTCTGCCTTCTGATATTTATCATTTTTATTTATAGAATCATCAGAGTACTAAGCTACAAATCTCTGCTGAAAAACCATTTCTAGTGTGAAGATTACTTTTTGAGATTCAGAAATGAAACCTGAAAAGTCAAAAGGGAATAAAAATAGCACCCGGATGCACACGTACCGTATGTGTTTGAGTATCTGAACTTCTGGTTTTCTTCTGGATGTCCCATGGGATGTTGTGCCAGATAGAATTTTAAGTTGGCTTCCAAGATTCACCCTCAACCTCCACCCTATGCATATGCCCTTCATAATCCCCAGGACTGTGAATCTGATTAATTTTACCCTGGGGATTAGCTGGATGGACTTGGTTTAATCCTATGAGCCCTTTACAAACAGAAGAGTTTTTGATTGGAGGCAGAAGAGAAAGAAATTTGAAACACAGGAAATATTTGACATGGGTTGATGGCAGAAGATGGAGGGGACCATGTGTCAGGGAATGTGGGCAGCCTCTAGGAGTGGCTCCTAGGTGACAGCCAGCAAGGAAATAGTGGACTCAGTCCAACACCAACAAGGTACTGAATTCTGCCAATAGCAAGAATGGATTTTTAAGTGTATTTTCCCCAGAGCTTCCAGATGACAACTCAACCTGGCTTACACCTTGAGCTTAGCCCTTAGCAGAGACCCCAGCCCTACTGCCTTAGTTTTCCAGGCTGAGATGACAAATTCCATACCATCATTTCGCTTAACTACAGGAAGTTATTGGCTAGAAGTCCAAAATCAAGGCATCAGCCAGGCCATGCTTTCTCCCCAAAGTCTGTAGCATTCTGAGGTTGACTTGCAGCAATTCTTGGAGTTCCTTGGCTTGTATCACTGCCTTCCTTCACATGGAGATTTCTCTTTCCCTTGTCTTATCTGTGGTTTCCACTAACTTGGGCTTCTTGTTCCTCCCTCTGACTTGCTCTGACTCCGGCATCTGGTTTCTTCTTTTTATAAAGTATCCAGTAATATGGATTAAGACTGTCCCTCGTTCAGCTGGGTTGCACCTAAATAGGATCTTAGAAGACCATTTTCACAAAAGAGTCTACTCCCTGACTTACCATCGCGTATTCAAAGATACTATTTACGAATGGGTTTACTCCCACAAGAATGAAATTTAAAATTAAGAACATGTCTTTCATTGGGGTATATAATTCAACCTACCACACATACAGTGGTGGATTTCTAATCTAGAGAACTGGTGTTTTGAGCCTTTAAATTTATGATAATTTTTTACAGCAATAGAAAAATAATATAGATCTGTATTTATCAAACTGAACTTTCAAGCATCAGCCTTCAGCTCTTAAGCCCATATACCAATGTGGTGTTTTCCTTCTGCTCCTTTGCTTGTCTTTGAAAAGAATCAGACTTTGGCACAACGAGAATCAACATCACAGTCAATCCCTCAGCCTGAGTAATGTAATTGGTGTGGGATATTTACTCAGCACAAACAGAAAATGTTCATTAAATTCCCGTCCTCATTAAGGACCTTAGGATTGAGTTTTGTGAAACTGTTATAACGAACAGTTTCTTTCTGCCCTTGTTGCCATTTGAGCGTTTAGGATAATTTGGTTGAAAGTTGCTCTGTGGTTCTTGAAACAGAATTTTGAGTAAAAGAAAGTCTTAGCAAGGAACTTGACTATGGTGAGAAATACTGCGAGACAAGCTAAGAAGAAATTGTATCTAGCATGATCCACATATTCAGCTAAAGTTCTTCCATACCTGAGTTGTTTGCCTTGTTCTTTCTTGTCATTTTATCTGAGGGACTGGTAAATATCAAGAATTTTAACTAATCTACATAAGAATCTACATAATGCTTGCCATATAAATTGGATTGTAGATAGCCCAGAGCTGTGATTTCTACTAAGGGAATCAGGCAAACATTTTTAAAATAGATTTTTTCTTTGAATATATGTAAAACTCCATGTCATATTAGAAACAAACAATCTCTTAATTGTAATGTAGTAACTTAGATTTGGCCCCCTTACAACGTGAGGAGAAAGATTGTCTTGCATCATTTATTTTAATAAAACAAGTGACCTTTTCTCAGACTCCATCTACAATTCCAGCAGCTTTTTTTTTTCAGACCTCAACACAAGCATAAACTAAGTTTTCTTATTTCAAAACCCATTTAACTGTGCAGTTGAGGCAATTCCATATAATCTTCAATTTGGAAGCGATTAATTTGCAATGTAATGACATGCTAACAGGCAAATATCAAGAGGAGAATCTAATAGAACCCTATACATGTTGAATATGTTCAGGTAAAATCAAATGCTCATGCATTTATATCAGTATTTGGCAGTACTTGTGTGTAAAGAGTCTTTTTCAAAGCTGAAATATCCTAAAATCTCATAGATTTTAACGATGATGAGCACTTTAAACTCCAATTAATCAAAATGCTATCCCAACAAAAATAATTTTGATCTCATCATAGGTTTATGTTATAAAATATTTTATTCCATTATAAGCATTGTATTTTGAATTTCCACAATAAAAAATGTGGGGATTTGTTCTCTCTCCTATTATCTAAGTATGTACATAATATCCTCAATTTTGCTTCTTGACCCACAAAGCCTAAAATACTTACCATCTGGCCCGCTACAGAAAAAGAGTGCATGGCCCATGTAGACAACTGTCTTTGATCTGGCCCTGGCACCCTTTCCGTCTTGTATAACAACATCTCCTCCTTGGTTATTCTACTCTATCCACAATGGTCTTCCTTTAGTTGATCAAAGTTCTTCCTGGCTTTAGGGTCATGACAATCATCTGCTAAGAACTATGCATCCAATTGGCCTCAGTTTAAATATCATTTCTTCAAAGAAACCTGTAAATTACCCTCCTCCCTGCCATCTAAGGCTGGGCTACCTCTTTTAGTTGGATTCACTTGTCCATCCTTGCAAGAGGAAAAATTCATGTTGATACATTTTGTACTAATATTTATTTAAATTCTGGCTTACCTACCGGACCATAAGCTCCATTATGGCAGAAAATGCATCTAGTTTGTTCCCTGATATGTCCACACCAGTGTCATTAGCAATTCTATTTATGTACACAGCTTGGGACGTAGTCGTTGAAAATCTGTTGAATGAATGCTGTGAGAGTCTATGGCTGAAACCTCAATGGTGACTATTGTAATAGCAAATGTTGAGAATAATGCACCAGAGCAACTTATAAGGGGGGCCACCAGCAAATCCTGAGGGATTTTCATTTTATACATGCATAATAATCACAATGATTTATATCTAACTTCACCTGTTGGCTGAATTAGGAAACGAGGGACAGAAAGAATAAATTACAAGTGTCTTCTGACTTGATTAATTTTTTTTATTGCTGAAGTTCTCAAGAATTGAGAAACTCTCTAACAAGTTCTGATTGGGCTGCAGATGGGCCACCGTTTTCAACAAAACCAGAAATGAACTTGAAGATTTGCCAAAACCATCCTTTTCCTAAGCTTTCTTCATAACAATTAATCAGTGAATTTACAGAACACTTATAGATTAATGACCCCTCATTCTGGGGTCAAATTTGTTTTAACTTTACTAGATATCAAATTCTATAAATATTAATCACAAAAGTGGCAAATAACACCATTCCTGGCATTATATGAAAGAGTAGAGTTTGATTTCACTTAGACCAAAGCTAGCTAAGTGTTACTATAAACCAATTGAGCAAGAGTATGTGTCTGTATATGCTATTAAATGAAACTTCTAGATTTATTAATTTACAGAAAGTGGGAATTCAAGTTTTACCGGTATGTTTCCCTAATGTCGGACCATTGACACAGGACCAATGCAAAAGTCTGATGGAAAACTATATACCACATGCTTATATATTTCAAAATTATAAATTAAGCTAAAAATATGTTAAATATAATGTGTCCTTCCTCCTACCTTGACAAATGTATCTCCATAATAATCAAGAAAACCATGTTCAAATTTAGAATTCTTGGCCTCTGTGGATTTTCCCACTGGAACATGGCAGCAGAAGGGAACTGTTCTCTTTCTATCCCAACATCTATCTTCCACCAGGAGGATGTGGAGGTCAACAATTTGCATGTTAGAGCATAATCTACAACCCCAACAAATCGCCAGTCCTTTATCACTGCTCCAAGGTGGAAGGAGACACAATCAGTCCTTAGGTGGATGAGCCCTGTGGATAGCAAATTCCAGGGTTCTAGATAGTCTAGAACTGGGAACAAATATTTCCTTCAAGGGCAAAACAGTCAATAGTTTAAGCTCTGCAGTTCATACAATTCCTGTTGCAGCTACTGTACTCACTCTGCCATTGTAGTGTAAAAGTGGTCGTAGATGATACATTTATGAATGGACGTAGCTGGCTAATAAATCTTTATTTACAAAGTTTGTTTGTAAACACAAGGTCTTTAGGCTCTTGGGAGCCTTGATACTGGCTGGGAAATAACAGATAAAAGCACAGTAGACCTGGGAGCTTCTCTGGGGAGGCTCCTTAATTGGTACCTCTGGGAGGGGTGGAGCCCATGTGCTGTAGTTTGCTGACCTTTGGTCATGAAGGAAGGGATGCAAGCCCCAAGTGGGCACTTCTTTTTGGCATAGCAGATGTCTTGCCTTCTAGGGAGGTACATGGCAGGTGAAGGCCAGAAAATGGTCTCTAAAATATGGGTACCAGAGCTGGGACTGCTTTTGCCCAATCTTCAGATCTTCCTATCTTAGGTTATGTTTTCCAGGTCTTGAAATTTTAGAAAAAAATATTAGATTCATTTTTATTTGAGAAAAACTTCATTGAAAGTGCAATTATTAAGATTTTGCTCTATTTTAGCTTGGGTGGCATCAACTGGTGAATTTAGGTCCATGACATAGAATGAGATGGCAGCATGTGTCTTCCCAAAGTTTAAGAACACATCCAAAGACCTATCCTGCCAGGTATATTTTTGTATTTTGACTTGAACATGAAATGAAAAAAATCTAAAACAGAGTAGAACTTTAACTCATCAATTTAGTAATCCCCTTATATTTTGCCAGTCACTCTTCTAATTCTTGATGTATATCAGAGGACAATAGAGACAAAGTTTCCCTCCCTCCTGGTACTTATAGACTGCTAAGTGAATAAATGTAATAGAGCATGTTAGAAAGTGGTGATAAGATGAAAACATAACATAGGGTAAGGAGGACAGGTGTGCAGGGGGTAGGTTGTAACTGTAATTGTAAACTGGGGGTTTGGCATGTTCTTCCATGAGTAGGTAATGCTTGATAAGGCTTTGAGGTAGGGGTATGGATTACAGCCATCTGGAAGAAGTTTTCCAGGCAAAAGGAAGAGCCTGTGCAAAGACTTGAAGGTGAGAAGTTAACTGGAGTGTCCAGGAACTGCAGGGAAGCCTGTGGGGGTGAAGCTAGTGAGTGAAGAGGAGGGAAAAAGAGATGAGTAGAGAGGTAAAGGGGAAGATAAGGACATGTGAGGACATCGGCTCTTACTCTGAGTTAGCTGGGTTTTGAATGGAGAGAGAAATGATCTTAACTATGTTTTAAAAGCATCACCCTGGCTGCTGTACTGAGAATAAATTATAGGGAGTAGGATGGAAGCAGGAAGTGTAGTTAGGAGGCCTTAAGATAACCAGACTAGAGATGCGTCCCCGAGAGATGAGAGATGGAGGCTTGGATCAGACAGCTAGAGTGGGAATGGTAAGAACGGCAAGACTGTATAACTTACAGGTGAAGCCAACAGGGTTTGCTGATGGAGTGCATGTGGATGTGAAGGCAGAGAAACTTTGCGGTTACCTGGTCTGGGTTTCTTAGTATGAGGTATATACTTGGACGGTGGTGACTCAAGAATCTTCTGAAATCTATGCCTATACGAGAGTTCATATTTCAAGGGAGCAGCCCACTACCTTCGGGGACTTTTTTTTTTTTGCTTTAACATCATTTTCAAATTATTAGAACAGTTGTAGGTTTATAGAAAAATCATGAAAGTACAGAATTTCCATATATCTCCACCTCACACACAAAGTTTTCCCTAATGTTAACATTTTTCTTTAATGTGGTACTTTTGTTAAAATTGATGCATCAATATTATTATAGTTGTTAATAAATTTAGGCCACTGTTTATATTTAGGTTCACTCTTGGAGCTGTGTACAGGTCTATGAGATAGTTTTTTAGGGGGTATGCTTATATACAACCTAAAAGTTCCTTTTTAAAAAATTTCTTTTCACACATACAATTAAGTGGTGCTAATTACATTCACAAAGTTGTGCCTCCATCACCATAATGCGTTGCCAACGCTTTTCCATCACCGCAAACAGAAACTCTGTACTGATTAAATATTAACTCCCCATTCCCCTCCTCATTCAACTCCTGGTAACCTACATTGTAGTTTCTTGCTATGAAGTTGAATATTCTGTTTATTTCATATAAGCGAGATCATACGGTATTTATCTTTTTGTGTCTGGCTTACTTCACTCAACATGATGTCTTCAAGTTTCATATGTTGTCACGTGCATCAGAACTTCATTCATTTTTAGCTGAATAATATCCCACTGTATGTATATACCACATTCTGTTTATCCATTCATTGGTTGGTGGGTACTGGGGTTGCTTCCACATTTTGACAATTGTGAATAATGCTGTGTAGTGTAAATGGCTTTCCCACAACCCTTCTGGTTCTTTCTGCTTCTAGTCACATCAGCATTTCATTTCTTAATAGTTACACAGCAAGCCTTTAGGAATAACTGTTCGTGAACTTGTGACTGATAATATATGCTTAGACTTCTCTCCCAGGAAACTCCAAGAATAACCTATTCTGTGGACTGCTTGACCACCTTCATATCGATAGATCCCTTATGTAATTACTAAAGACGTAGCTTAGCCCTACTGACAAACATTGTAAATGCTTGTTTTACGTAGTTACTGTGAAAGTGTAATGTCTGCCCTGCTAGGAAACATTGTGAATGTCTGTTCCTTGATTATCCTCATCCATGGTGGCAGGTGGCAAATGTGGCTTGAACCTTGGAAGTGCCACACTTTCCACCTGCCACCATGGATGAGGATTTAGGCCATGACCAGGCTCGGATCTACGACCGTGTGAAGAGCTTCCTCACATAAAAGCACAATGAAATGTTCTTTTGCTCACCATGCTGGACTTTTCTGAGTCTTTCTTTGGTCTCAC
>PVKH010043943.1:0-10659 GCA_004027955.1 Chaetophractus vellerosus | reverse complement strand
GCCCTGCCCGTGGCGGCTCTTGCCCTGTCCGTGGCAGCTTCTTGCCCTGCCCACGGCGGCTCCGGCCCGCCCATGGCGGCTTGCCATTCTCAAGGCGGTCTGCCCGCTAGGAGAGGTCCCCGGGAATCGAACCCAGGGCCTCCCATGTGGTATGCCAGCACCCTATCCACTGGGCTATCGAGCCGGCCCTGCTGTGCATTCTTCTATGTCTGCTTGTCTTCTCTTCTTGTCTTTCTCTTTAGGAGGCACCAGGAACTGATCCCAGGACCTTCCAACGTGGGAAAGAGGCACTCAATCGCTTAAGCTACCTTAGCTCCCTGGTTTGTTGTGTCTCTCACTGTCCCTCTTCTGTGTCTCTTTGTTGTTGTTGCATGATCTTGTGTCAGCTTGCCACATGGGCCAGCTCTCTTTTTACTAGGAGGCCCTGGGAACCAAGCCCGGGACCCTCCATAGGATAGACGGGACCCCAATTGCTTGAGCCACATCTGCTTCCCTAGAAGTCCTTATTTCTTAAACAGCCTCTTATGCAATTTTTCCTTCTTAGCTCCATCTTCAGCCTCATTTCCAGTGTTCTAAGTACAGTCAATTCCTCTGTCATTAGAGTATGCAATGTAAATCAGGTTGCTTTTAGCTTTTGCTATAGCCAACTTAGAATCCAACTTTCTTAGGCCTACCAAGACATTACCACTTTTTTATCTGCTTTACACCTTCCAAACTTTGTTACATTGTCTCCTTTCCCATTCTTTTTGTCCTCCATTGCCTTTTCAAAAGTTTCTTTGCTGGTTGTTTTGGTGGAGGACTATGGAAATAAAGAGAAGATCCTACACATTTTTGGAGAGAGGGTAAAAACAAAAACAAAATCCAAAAAAAACCAAGTTTTGTCAAAGGATCAAGATTCTGAATGACAATGACTTCTCAACCTGCAACACTTGAAGCTTGAAGACAATGGAATAAAATACTACAAATTCTGATTTTGAATTCTAAACTACAATTCATATACCCAGTCAAGCTATCAAATAAATGTGAAGGTAATATAAAGAAATCTCAGGCATCCAGTATCTCAATAATTTTATCTGCTTTGCATCCCTCCCCATGAAGCTATTAGATAAAGTCCTTGCCAAAATTAAGATAAACCAAGTAAAAAAGAAATGAAATCTGGGGAAAAGGTTATATGCCAGAGAATGTTGAAATGAGTTCCTAGGATGACGATGGAGGGAGACCCTAAGAGGAAAGTTATCCAGCAGATCTAGAGATCACAAACCCAGATTGCAGATCAGAAGAATGCAAGAGATCCCTCATCAAAAAAGATGAAACTGATGTTTGAACATATTGAGAAGATTCAAATAATTGGGGGAGAATTTTGGAATGAACTAGTGAACCTATCTAGAAAATCCAACAGGGGACCAGCTGTAGCCCAGTGGATAGGGTGCCGGTTCACCACATGGGAGGCCCCGGGTTTGGTTCCCGGGGCCTCTCTGAGTGGGCAGACCACCATGGGCAGGGCAGAGCCACCGTGGGCAGGGCAAAAAGCCGCCATGGGCAGAGTAAAGCTGCCACTGGCAGGGCAAGTCGCCCACGAACAGAGCAGAGCCGCCCACGAATAGAGCAGAGCCACCCGCAAGCAGAGCAGAGCCGCCCACAAGCAGAGCGGAGCCACCCACAAGCAGAGCAGAGCCGCCCACAAGTGGGGCAAGCCGCCTGCGCGGTGAGCTGACTCGGCGCGTCACCGCAACGGGGGGAGACAAAGCAGACACAGAAGAGCGCAAAAATGAACACAGCAAGAACAAGCAGAAAGGGGGGGATATGTAACAAAAAAAAAAAAGAAAAAGAAAATCCAACAGAATGAAAAAACAAGGAAGTTATTAATTCTAGTAAAATCGTAAAATTGTGCAGGAAAGGAAGATTAATAGTATTCTATATAGTTTATCTATGAAATATTTATAGTCATAATAAGGTAAACACTGAGTACCTGACCTAATAAAAATTCATTATATGTATTTTAGTAAGATAGGAGCATGTAGAAAATATAAGTGCAAAATGGAGCAGGGAATGGTAGTGATGATGTTGTATTAAAAAAGAGCTTAATAATGGGAACCGGCTGTGGCTCAATTGGTTGGGCTCTGGTTTACCACATGGGAGGCCCCGGGTTTGGTTCCCGGGGCCTCCTGGCGAAGGCAAGCCACCGCGCAGTGAGCTGACACAGCAACTTTCAAAGCAAATGAACACAGCGTGCACAAGCAGCAATGGGGGGGATATATAAATAAATAAATAAAATATTTTTTAAAAAAGTGCTTGATCCCCATTTTCCATAATGAGAGTTTATATGTAATGTCTAAAAATAGCAAAATAATAGAAATAGCAATATAACTATATTACTTGGAAATAGGACATTTATACTATAATTAAATGAGTTGCAAATTGTGGCACCTGGAATATTAGAAATAACAGCAAGAGGTGGGTAAGGTTTGCATGACTGCTGCTTTTCATAACAAAAGTTGGAACTCTTTTTGACTCTAAGTTATGTGCATGTTTAACTTTTTTTTTTTTTAGGGTTTAAAATACGAAAAGACTTTCAATGAGATGGAATTAAACACAAGGCAATCAGGTTTAAAAACAACAAAGCAAAACTTATTTGTAAACTGAGAGCTGCACCAGCAATTTTTCTCTTTTCATTTGAGTTTATTTAAACATACTTCTCAAAACATTTGGGTGAAATTCGGCATCCTTTGGTAAGCAAAGGATCTGAAAATAATATTTTTTAAATGAACAGGCAAAAGAGATAAAAACAGAAAAAATTTAAAAATTTTTAAAAGACAAACAGGCAAATTCTTCAGTTTATTCATGATACAGGTGTCATGTTCCCGTCTTTTATCTTATACTTTGAAGCACCCAGTTTTTGTCATAATGCTAAATGCTAGATGAACAAAAGTACATTTGTGGTGGAATGTATTGTTACTTGCTGATAATTATAGCTGAGATAACCATTATTCCCTTTAACAGCTTTAGGAAATAGCCTTTTGTAGGCATGTACTGTGTAACTCCTTTTCTTACTCCCTGCTATATATAATACAGATTACACAAAGGTTGACAAATCTACATTTAGATAAGCATTAAGCATTTGCTGTATTGAAATATTCAGTTCTAAGCAGTACAGAGTTAAGAGCATAATTTTAACACTTAGTTGCAGGTATATTAAGTATGGCATTTTTGTCTTTAAATTTACTACTGTCAACCTAAACTGAACAGTTCTGCAAAGCATTGGTAAGTTAGAAAGGAAAATAGTATTTATTATTGCTTTTTGTCATTTGGTAGCATTTTATACATAGGTTTCGATCTTCAGAATACCCTGAATTCAGGAGAAAAATCTTTCAAATTGTTTGTACAACAGAAACTTCTCAGCAGTCAAAACTTAAGACTAAAAACTACATGCAAAACATACTTTTCTAAAAACACTTAACTTTGAACAAAGCACAAAACTACACAAATGCAGAATGAAAACAGCATTTCAACCCCACCAAAAGTAATCATAAAAGGTGTAAAGTCATCTAACTTCATAAGGCACTGTTCACTTTTTAAACAAGAGACAATAAAAAATACTGTCCTACAAACAATATCCCAACTCTAGGGCTGGTTTCAGAAAGTTTTCAACTTCATGCTTTAATAGCGGCGACATTAGTGGCGGGGAGGTGAGTACGATTGAGATCTGGAACGTGATCTGTATCCTCCACGACTGTAGGAAGGAGGGGCCTGCCTTCTGTATATCTGATCCCTGTCTTGAGCAGCTCTCCATCTTCTACCTCCTCCTTTGTATGATCTGCCATAGTAGTCTCGATCATCATAACCTCGATCATATCCTCTCTCATAGTAATCCCGATGGCGTGAGCTGCTATAGGTAGGTCTCCCCATGTAAATTCCTGGTGTTGGGGGATGTGGTCCTCTAGTTATAGAGAAATCAACTCTGACCCTACGACCATCAAGCTCCATTCCATTGGTATGCTCTTTAGCTTCCTTGGCATCATAAACATTTTCAAAATATACAAAGGCAAATCCTCTTGAACGTCTAGACTGCTGGTCATATACAATAGTCAGGTCAGCAATGGGGCCATATTTAGAGAACACTTTTCTTAAATCTCTTTCTGTGGTGTACAAGCTCAACCCAAATACTCCAAGACAACGGTTGGGATCAGGATTTGCCCGATTTCCAACATGACGCCCGCAAGTAGATATGGGAGAATTACTGTGGCTACGCCATTTGCGATAATCTCGACTGTCAGACTTGCTACAGGTTCGTCTGTAAGAGCAGGACTGAGACCGTGACCTTGTGCAATGCCTTCGAGAATTTCTGGATCTAGACCTAGTTTCAGAACTGGACCTGGACTTTGATCTGGAAGGCCTAGAATCCTCCTTGGAGCGAGACCTTGCAGGAGTAAGCCTTGCAGGTTTCCCAGACCCAAAGGCATTTCCACTTCTGGAAGCATAACGGGATTCCCGCTCGCTGTAATTCTGCTCACCGCTGTCGCTCATGACTCCCAGCTGCTGTCGTCGCTCGAGGTGTTTAGTGGAAGCTGCCAACCTCGGGTACCTTCTTTTTCTACGCTTCACAGTAGTCTCTCTGAAGCGTTCAAAGCCGAAACGCTCCACACGGTTTCTGCACGGGCTCTAACAATACCGGACATGACGCCGCGCGCCTTAAACCTTCTCCTCCCCCGCCCAGAACGCATATTTTCTTGTTCCCGCCCCCTCCGCTTTTCCTCTCCAGCTGCATGTTTAACTTTGATAAAAATAAGAAAACATTTAACAACAAATGGGTAGAAAAAAGTAAAGAAGTTGAGACATTTAGTATAAGCTACTATTTTGGGGTCCCTTACAATGGAATAAAGGAGAATGAGAAGTAGCTAGATAGAAAATAAAGGTAGTCTAAAATATGAATTTAAATGCTTCTGCTGTCTCTGCAATTTGTCCAGCAAGTTATAGATCAAACAAAATGGGCTGCTAGAACAGGTTTTAAAACCAAGGAGTACATTACTAAAGTTGGGAGTAAGTGGAAATGACCATGATGAAAAATATGAATGTTAAGAGCAGCTCAAAGTAACTATTTCTCTCTTTAGGATTATGATAAATAATCAAGCACATAGCTTCCAGAGTCCACTGAGACTTCCCTTAAATGTCTGCAAATCAAAGATCCTCTAAACCAGATCAAGGGATATGAACAAAATTCTAAAACATGTAGATTTTAAAAAGAAGGGGTGCATTGTATCTACAAAAAAGCTTATTGATGTGACCAGTATCTGCTCTTTCTATAAAATTTTAAAACCAATGATAATCCTATCATCAGAGATAACCACTGTTTACTTTTTGCTCTTTATCTTCCAGTTTTGTTTCTACCACTTATATAATATACAAAGTTGGATTACACTGTATATGTAGTTTTGTCTTCTATTTCATTTTGCATTACACAACAAGCACTATCTAAGTCATTAAAAGTTTTTTTGTTAATTTAAGTTTTTGACACCATGATATTCTATATTGTGGATATACCACCATTTATTTAATCAACATCCTATTATTAAACTTTTATGGTTTTAATAAATATCACTGTGATCAGTCTTTTTCGATATTTCTGATGTCCATAGAATAAGCTCTTAGAAATAAAGTAAACCAGTGAATTTCCATGGAACTTTACAGCTCTTGAAAGGTTTTTGTTGAGGGGGATGGGGGACCCTTCTGTGAAGTGTTGATGGAGAAGCCAAGCAATTGCTATAATACCAGCCTTCATTTCATTCAGAAATGTTCTGCTTTGATATAATATTTATGTGGGGTTTCTCCATAAAACCTCATTGAAAAACAAATATTGCTATAAAGAAAATGTTAAAACCACTGATAAAGTCCACCTCCTCTTATTTTAATCCAGATGAAAAAAATCTATGGGAAATGGATGTGGCTCAAGCAATTGGGCTCCTGTCTACCATATAGGACATCCAGGGTTTGATTCCCGGGGCCTCCTGGAGAAAGGCAAGCTGGCCTGAGCAGAGAGCTGTCCCACGCAAATTGCTGGCCTGCACAGAAGAGCTGGCCTGTGTAGGAGTGCTGGCCCGCACACAGAGCTGGCGCAGCAAGATGACACAACAAAAAGAGACACAAAGGAGAGACAATAACAGATGCAGCAGACCAGGGAGCTGGGGTGGCACAAGAGATTGAGCATCTATCTCCCACTCTGGAAGGTCCCAGGGTTGGTTCCTGATGCTGCCTAAAGAGAAGACAAGCAGACACAGAAAAGCAGAGAGCAAATGCAAAACAATGATGGGGGCGGGGGATGGGGGGATAAATAAATAAATCTTAAAAAAAAATCTAGAGAAGTTATGGAAGTTTCAGGCAAAAGTTACTCAAAGTATGAAGATGAACAAAACTCTAAGAAGCACTAGAAATAGAGTATTATTGAAAAATCAACTAATCTTAAAACTCTTTTAGGTTCCTTTGACTCTATGATTGAAATATGCTGTTCTTTATCTGTAAAGATGTCACTAACTTACTTTTCCATTGACCCTGTACTTTTCAGTTGTTTTCAAGTAATCTGTAATGGGTTTCCAGTTTTTCTTGTGACCAAAATTACAGATCTGAGATATCCCCCTAAGCAGGGGTATAGTAGGTAATTATAAAGATTAATTTCTATACAAGGATAATTGATCCTTGTAATGGTTTCAGAGTTTTATTTAATCATGAACTCCAAAAATACAGATTGGATTATTCTTGTAAACTAATCTGTTCATCTGGGCATGATTAAGTTATGAGTAGGGCATTAACTGCCACGTCAGTGAGACGTTGAGCCCCACCCCTCGGTGGGCGTGGTCTCAAGTATAAAAGGCTAGACAAGAGGCAGCAGAGAAGGCAGATTGAGAAAAGCAGATTGAGAAAAGCAGATTGAGAGAAGAGATTTGGAGAAGGAGATTTGAGAAGCAGTCCTGATGTTGGAGTGAGCCGTTCACCCGATAGTCTACAGCTGGCCTTGTGGAGAGACGCAAAGCATAGAAAGCCTCATGGTCTGAACTCGTGAAGGAAACAGAAGCTAAGCCCAGAGAGAAACGCAGCCCCGGGAACAGAGGAACCTGGAAGCCTGAACCCTGGAGACGTCGGCAGCCATCTTGCTCCAACACGTGGACTTTGGTATGGGAAGAAATGTATGCTTTGTGGCCTGGTAACTGTAAGCTTCTACCCCAAACAAATACCCTTTATAAAGACCGACCAATGTTTGGTATATTTCAAAGGGCAGGCCTTTGGCTGACCAAAACAATCCTTAAAGGGATCAAACTTATGAACTTATCACCTACAGACTAAAAAAGCAAAATCATATCGGATGCAGGCTTGGAAGTTGATAAATTACATAATTCCAAAGGAAAAAACTTCAAACTTTGCCAATAGTTTTCTGATCCATTTCTGTTTGTTTACTAACCTAAATTAACTAAACTTCATAGCTCAGATAAATTAAGATTAAAAAGAAATAACAGAAAAAGAAGGTCTGAGTTTTTTAAGCCTAAATTACTAATTTTTCAAGAAATGTACTTTAGTTATTTTTAAGTTATTTCAGCAATTGAAACTAGGCTAATAAATGTCTGATACTACTGGATCTCATTTAATAACTGTTTATATGTAAAGGGGTGCTAATATTCCACTTACCTTCTTTTTACACTATTAATTTGCTTAGAATTTTAAAATAGAAGTAAATTTTTGTCAACTTCCCAACATAAAGTCATATTTCACAGTCTTAAAAAGAGTTGTTAATTTCATTCAAAGAACAAAGATCATATAAAAATTATTTACCTCAACCAGTATACCAACAAAAGGGATAGAAGCTTCTTCGTATTTCACAAAAAATAACTCAGGGTTAGTCTTCCAGATTCCAAGCCATTTGTCTTTTAATTTTAATTTTTCTGATAGATATTTGCTCATAGCCTCATCAGCATCTTCTGCCTAGGGAAAAAAGATGATTATAGGTTTGTAACTAAATATTTCTATGATTTCTATTTAAATATAGAACCAATATAGCCTTAAATAATTAAAAACCTGGGAAATTTACAGGTGATGTGTCACACTGATGAAGGATGTATATGTGGGAGGTGTGGGAGGTGGGGCATATGGGTACTACTAAAATTTCTGTGTAACATTTATGTAAATCGATGTATCCTAAAAAAATAAAATTAATATAAAATAAAATAAAATGAAAAAAAAAACCTGGAAATTAGATTTTAACTGAAACTGTATTTAATGGCATATATAAACATTTTAAAATTAAAATAAACTGAAAGATCTATTTACTCAATAGAGTAATTCAGATGAAACATCTTATTGTCTACTTATTGTCTTCAATCCACTGAGCAGAAAGAACTGATTATACATATTAAAAACATTATAAGTATCATATTTAAATACATAGTAATTATTTTTTCTGAACTTTAAAGATGTAATGACCTATTTAAACCATTTTCAGTACATAAAAATTTAAAATAGTACTCTATTCTAAAAAATTAATAACCATATTGTCTTCAATAAATAATTGCCCACTTGATTTAATTTCAATTCATCTACCTCAAGGATGATAAATAATGTAAGCTATTATGAAACTCAGTCATTAGACCCCGTCTGATTAATAACACAATGACTTGTATAAAAGTTTTTCAATGGTCTTTGATGGACCAAGCCTTCTCCAACTTTCATTATCATTATTACTGTCCTAGTTTTACAGTATGAGTGATTTTATAAATAAAATTGTCTTCTAGTTATAAAATTTGGTAAACCAACAGAAAATCTCCAAAATACAAAAAATATAAGGAAAACAAAAATCACCTGTAATCCTGACAGCCAAAGATAAACCGCTGTTGATATTTTGGTGTCTTTCCTTCCAATTTTTTTTTCTATGCATAGTATATTCATCCATTCATATTTAAAATATTGGATCATACTGTAGTTTTGTCTCCTGGTTTTATTTTGTTTTCACTTAGTATTATAGTATAAGCTTATACATAGTTCTTGAAAACATGATTTTTTACAGCTGCATGATTTTCCATTATAGGGAGCCACCATAATTTCTTTGCCAGCCCTATTTTTGGAAATTTTATGTTCTAATTTTTAATTTTAATGAATATCACTGTCACAAATATCCTTATCAAAAATTATTCTGCTATAATTAAAAAAAAACAAGCTAGAAAAGACAATATTTGTTCTCAGTGTTTCCAGGCATATCTTCTATACAAAACATCATTCCACATTCTAAATATTTATGCCTATGAACCTTCTTAAAGCATAAAAATGGTAACATTCTAGTGGAAACGTCAAGACTAAATAATTCATAACAATGGTCTTTCTTACCCTTATGTTTTGGCACAAACTGTTAAATAAAAATATTAAGATGTTTACTTGAGTAATAAGGCCTATATATGTCAGGCTGTTAGGAGCTTTCAGAAAACAGAGTTGTCTCCTTAACTAATAAAGTTTCTGTTTGACGGAAAATCTAATTGTAATTCCTCTTTAGGACAGGGCCTGGGTATTTCTAATAAGGTGGAAGCTTATTGAGTAAATTTAGCTTTTTTGAAATGCAGGTTTTCTCTGTGCCCTTTGTACCCCGTCATCCCAATAGGAAGACACAAATTCCCTCCATTACCCTCCACGAGACCGCTCTGCGGGACCCGGGTCCCGGGTCTCCTCCTCACCTTACAGCCCTGTAGCACCTGGTCACAGTACAGCGCCACCTTCTCGTCCCGCCACATCCCCCGCATGGGCGACACGCAGATAGCGGGCAACGGCTGCGCCTCCTCTTCATCCTCCCCGGGCACCAAGAGAAGGGGCTCCTCTTCCTCCTCCTCCTCGGCCCCCTCTGCCGAGCCCTCGGCCTGAGAGCCGGGCAGGAGCTGGAGCCGCCGCCGCGCCGCCTCCCGGCCGGCTTTCCCCTTCACCGGGCGAGGGGAGGCCACCACTGACCGCACCGGGGACGCGGTGCTCTTCAGAGTCACCGCCGTCACCGTGTCCCCAGTGGGCACGAGGACAACCTTGTCTCCTCGCCTGCCGGGACTGATAGTTCGGACCGAGTCCTCAGGTACTGCAGCCCTGGACCCCGACGCCATCTCTTCGGCACCCCGAGGGCCTGCGGCGGCCGTTAGCCACTTTTCCCGCCCTGGGCGCGCTGGCCAATGGGCGAGCTGCGCCCTCAGGTCTGCGACGCGCGCAGGGTCTCGAGGGGGCTCCCGCCAGGGCGGGGCGGGATGTTTGGGGGGTAGGTTGAGTTGTTGTGGGGCGCGGCTCAGGGCACGGCAGGAGGGGACGGGGTGCTGGGGGGACTCGAGATGTTGGGGTGCGTGACGGAGCGAGATGGGGTAATGGGGTATGACCCTGGTCCCTGAGCACTTGCTCCAACCCTACTCCTCTCTCTTTAGAACAGCACAGCGACTGAACTCCCTCACCAAGGAGGGCTTGCCTTAGGGTCCTCATACGTTTTCAGGGTGATTGAGAGGCACCCTCCAAGTCATCAGGACCTAACAAATACGCCCCCTTCCACCCCACACACATGTATCTGCACAAACCTGAAAGAACAGTTTTTATTTATTTATTTATTTATTTTTAAAGATTTATTTATTTTATTACATATCTCCCCTTCCCCTGCTGCGGCAACAC
>PVKH010043942.1:0-10660 GCA_004027955.1 Chaetophractus vellerosus | reverse complement strand
CCAACCCTAAACTCCCATAGCATTTAACATCTGAACCATGGAATTCAATTCAATATTTGAAGAGCCCATGTTCATCATTCCCTCTAAGATTCTTGCTTGAATAACCCTTTATTAGGCTGACCATGCATTGTGCATCTCATTGGTTAGTATATAAAGAACTTGCCATATATTATTTTGCATTTATTAATACAGTGTTTAATCTGCCCAACTAGATTATCATTTACTCAGGGGTAGGGACTATGTCTTATATCTTTAGAACAGAGCATATTTCAGCTCCTTCAGGTTTACTTTTGTTTGTCAGGCTGGCAGATTTTAAGACTTTGGGCAGGTTTGTGTTCCCCCCTCCACCCTGAATTAATAAAATATGATAGGGGATCAATTGACCTTATTGTTGGGTTTCCTTTCGTTATTTATATTCCACATATCTCTGCTGGCAGTGTAGTCTCTCAGAAACACTGTTGGGATCCCTAGCACACCTGTGAGGTAGGCCTACCACACATCATACTGGCTATAACAGGCCTGGTTTGTGTCTTAATTGGAGCTGGACAGGCCAGGGATTGATTGCACGTCTACCACTCACTATCACTACAGCCCTTAGCAGAAGCTTTACCATACCAAGCCTCATTTCTCCAGTTGCAAAATGGGGCTGTTAATAGTATCAATCTCATAGGGCTGGTGGTAAGGCTTATTTGAAGGTTGTGGTGAGAATAAGTGGGGTAGTGCAACCAATGATAACAGCTTACTGCATGTTAGGCACTGTTTAAGTGCTGTACGAATATTAACTCATGAGAGATATTAACAGTCTATATAACAGGTTAATATAAACAGAGCCACACAGCCAGTAGGTGACAGAGCTGGGACTTGACCTAGGCATCTGGCTCTAGAATCTGGAATTTTAGCCCCTGTGCACTTAATAGAAAAGGAATTCAAACCTGTAGAGCTTAGAAATGTTACTTTACTTTTGGGGGCAGAACATATAAATCCCACTAAACAAAACAAAACATAAAAATGTGATCACCTTCCAGACCACTCCAAGTGGTAAGGAAGACAGAGGATTTTTCTTTGCTCATTTTAAGTAAGAACAAGAATACAAAACTCTTTTACTGTGGAAGGCTGTGAGAGCACCGTGGGAAGCTTTGCCTTGCTCTTTGCTGGCCATGATTTAGGATCACTTTGACTGGAAGTGGTTCTGTGTGCCCCAGACATAATGAAACCTTTGCAAAACATGCTTCACTTTCTGCCACAAAGATAAATTTAGCTCTGGTGTTCTTTGAGACAAATGTTGAAGAGTTAATTCCCATTCTCTGTCAGCAATGACCTTGACCTCACCACTTTAAAGTGTGATCTCCCCAGGGTTTGCTTATGAAAGTTCAAAGCTTTCTGCTAGCTCATGAGTCAAATTCAAACATAGTGTCCTTACGTGGTGTGTAGAGTATGTGCTCAACACAGAAGCCCTTGTTTCTTGGGAACTGGCTGACTTACAAACCTCCAACCACTGGTTTTAACCCATCAAGCAAGTTTCACTTTTATAAATTCGTTAACAATTTTAAATAAAGTTTAGAAGTTTTAAAAAGTAATAGTTTTACAAAGTAAGATGATTCATATTACCTACTTAAAATCCTCCAGTATACTTGTGTTAAGTTACTTCACAAACCTATAAGGGCCTTCATTACCTGGCCCTTATCTCCTCTGATATAATTTGCTGCCAATTCTACAGCCACACTGACCCTATTGTGAATCCTTAAATGCACCCAACTCTTTCCCTCCATAGCATCCCTGTACTTGCTGAAAGCTTCCCCCAAAGCTTTCTGTTTCTCACTCCTCATTGGTTCAGGCTCTTCTCAGATGACACCTTCTCAAACCTTCCCTGACCATCTTCTCCAAAGCAGCACTGGTATCCTCCATATTTAGACTCTATTCTCTTCATCTGCTTTATTTTCTTCATATTCTCTCACTATCTGAAATGACCTTATTTATGTTTGTTTGTCATTGGAATCCCACCCTAGAAGATGAGCCCTTTATGGCAGAGACCGTCTCTCATTTGCCTCCCTATCTCCTTCTCAGCATATAAATGTTCAAATGTTTAAAAATTAAGTTATCTACTCAGTCACTCAAGCTGTGAAACTCCTAGTGATCGTTAATTCCTCTGTTGCTTTTCCCCCATGTCCATGTCGTCACTCACTCTTATTCATCCTATCTTCAAGATCGTGACTGTACTCTTATCCCTGCCTCTCTGTCCCCACCACCACTCTCCAATCCAGTCCCTCATCATTTCTTATCTGAACCATAACAACAGCCTTCAGATTTATTTTCCTAACCCAGGTTTCCCCTCTCCCTTGATGTACTTGTTTTTTTTTTTGCTTTTTTTTTTTTTTAACTTTGTAAGATAGAACGATTAAGGCTCTGAGCCCCTGCTCAGAGAGGAAACAGATTATAAAGTTCTACCACTCACTCCAGAAGCAGAGACTATTTGCATTTGAAATTCCCGTTCCCCAACTTCTTTTCCTCCATCACTTTAGGAAAATCATTTGACATCTTTGAACACCTATGTTGGGCCACCCCAGCATTTAGAAGTCAAGAAAAGTCAGGTGGGCCTGCCAAGGAGCCTGAGAAAGAAGCAGCTAGAGAGGCTTGAGGAAAACCAGAAGGATGCAAGTTTGGTGAGAAAAGCTTTTCAGGAAGAAGGTCGGCTCTGTCATGTTTTGGATAACACAGTAAGTGGAAATTAAGAACTTAAGCACGGGAGAGAATGGCTAAATCTCAGGCATTAATTGATGACTCAGAGTTCGAGGTCTACAGCCTAATAGCGTGATAGCCATGGATATTATAATCGTGTTCACAGTTACTACAGAGTAATGATTCATGGTGAGAGCAGCATGCTGTCTCATAGCAGATGTGTTGGCAGTCCTCAGCTCACACCCAAAAGGCAATGGCTTACCCGCCTTCTGCAGCACCTGCCCTATTTCATGTATATACTGCAGCTTCCAGGTGTGATCACATTCCTGGAAACTATTAGAAATCTATGCTCTCTATCTCTAGTGCCTTCCATGGGATTCTTCAGCAAGAAAGGAAGAGAGGGATGTGGGAAGAAGGAGGGAAGAAACAGTTTTATTGAGCATGCCAATTATGTGCCAGGAATTATGCTGTGTGCTTCATGTATTTTATCTCATTTTTATCCTTTTAACATTCTTATGAAATAAGTGTCACAAGGCTAATTTAACAGATTAGGAGCTCAGTGCTCAGAGACGTTAAGCAAATTATCCAAGGTTGAAAATTTGTTAGTGGCAGAACTGAGATTACTACTCATTGCCCTGACTCTTTTACTTCTACCACACCAGGTTGCATCTTTAAAGTTCTTATCTCATAAGACCCATTTAAAAAATATTTCTGCCTTGATGTGATGATAAAATATTTCAATTATTAGCGATGTGGTGTTTAGTTTTGTGTTTCCATCCAAATTGGAGCTCAGGAGACACCCACTTCCCTCGAATATGGCCTTTGGGACTGGAATAATGTAGTGAGTGAGTTATATAAAAATATGCCTCGATTAAAGTAGACTCGAGTCTCAACTTAATTATTTCAGCTAAAACATTGAAGAACTTTGGAGCTGTCACTATAAAATACACTCTTTCCTACTTCAATGCTCTTCCTCGCCTCTCACCATAGCATTTTGACAGGAATAGGTCTATTTTAAAGTAACCAACCTAAATTTTTAACAAAGCTACAGTGTTCTAAGGGAAATTGTTAATTTGAAAGCTGAAGCTCATCTTGAAAAACTCTGAAAGGTACTTCATAATAATTTTTCTCATGAAACAAAAATTGAAAGCCTCTTAAAGGACCTGTGAAATGAGATTTCCTTTTGCAACAAAGTAAGTGCCAAATTGTATCAAAGATTATATTACACTGCACTCCTGATGCTAGAGAAATAACACAATCTCTAGCCATAATAGGAATGTGGATATGCATGTACATGTTAATCAAATATATTTATGTAACCTTTTGAAATTCAGAAAGGCTAGAATGGGGGCAGGAAATCATCTCAGAAAGCACAAAAAGGCTTGTTTCAGTAAGGCCTTGGTGTGGGGTCCTAGAGGGTGGAACTAAAAGAGACGAACCAGAAGTAGATCTGTGAAAAGATGGTATATTCAGCTACAAGATGTCAGGAACCATATCTGATTTTCCCTGCCTTATGTGCCTGGCACAAAGCAGGAGCTCAATATATAATTGTTGAATGAATGATGGAGGATGGCAGTTATTTTGAGTAAACACTTATGTCTGTCTGAGAAATCCGATTCATATAGATAAATATGTCCTTTTCCGTATAGTAGGAGCATTGTCACACTCGATAAATGTAAGACTAGAGTTTCAAGTTCCTTAGCATGTGCCAGTTAGATCCTCAGGTGAATGGGAACACCAAACAGTTGTTCTAGATCAATCTCCTGCTTAGGAGCACATGTCTCTGGTGAACGTGAGGACTAGAAGGGGGGTAGATTAGAAAAAGAACCCAGAGATAAAGAATTGCTAGGACATGAATGCAAGTGGGGGAAAGGAGCTAAAAGGAACCCATCTTTTACTCCATAACAAAAATGTACTTTCTCAGAGAGATGAAGCTACTAAAATTGTATTTAGAAACATGACAAAAATTATTGAATATTAAAGACTTTATGTGATGTTTTTTAAAGTTAGGAATCAACTTTTTTTTCCATTTCCATTAAATATCCATTCTTAAGATTTTCAACAATAATTTACCAGAATTAAGTGAGAATGATTCTAAATTTATACTTAACCACTCCTTATCCATTTCCCCATTCTGCAAAGATCTATGTATGGATAATGTTCTAAGTGGGAAACGATAACAAAAATGAGACTCTAAAGCGTTTCTGAATTAAATTGTTCTACTGATCAAGATCATTTTATTTAATTTCATATTTTCCCCTAAGGGCTAGGTGTTAAGCTGCCATGCCACTAATTTCATCATTAGCTCAAAAATACTGGGGACCCCGGCTTCTCAAGATCTGTTTTCCAGAGTCCCATTTTCATAAGTCTTATTCTTGCCTAGTTAATAACAGTCCTAGAGAAGGAATGGAGTAGAGTTTGTAAAAATGGTTTACCTTGCTGGAAAAATTACATTTCAGCAGAGTTCTCTAAAAACTAAGGCAAAATAATTGAAAGGTGTTATTTCAGAGATTGTGTAAGCTGCTCTCTTCTTGGTCGCATTTTAAAATTCTGTGACAGTATGAACAAAACCCATACTGTATGGGCTCCCTCAGTAGCAGCAGAGATGGGCCAGCATTGCTTTTATAACAGGTAATTTCATTAAAAATGAAATTTCAGAATAGACAGGCATAGAATTGGGGAAGATATTTTTGGGTAGGAATGCTTACCCATACTTCATGGGTAGCCTTTTGACAAAGAAATCCATAAAGATGGATATGAAAGCAAATGATTGAATCTATACTTTCATTTTAGAGCTCACTTCACACACTGGTGACAAAAGATGACCCATTGGAGTCCTGCAAGCAAATTATCCACACTGTCAACTTGCCCTCATTTAACCAACATACACCATTTTAGGTCTGCTCTTGCCAGACAAAATACTGGAATTGATGATTTTCTGAAGCCAAACATTTTAAGGTAATGTGTTTCAGGAAAAGAAGTACCAAATTCTGGCAAAGATTTGAATCTGTGTTAATGCAATGAGGTATCAGGACTTTCATTACTGGTGCTTCAGTCGAGCCGATTCTTTTTCATGATTTCCTCAAATATCATGAGAGAGAGAGCCAGTGCCTTTCTCCTTCACACGTGGTCTCTACGTGGACTCAACTTTGGATAATGTTTCAAAACCTGATCTCTTTCTCTCTCCAGTACCTACTCCACATAACTGTACCTCAAAACCCACTACCAGAGTGTCAGCCAGCTTCCCTGGGCCTCATAAAACAGGTGAAGTGCTCCAAAAAGTCTATGGATGGAATACATTTCTAAGTCATTCTTAATCAAAAGCTGTACTTCACAAACTCTAAGGCAAACGTTATCATTGTGACACCTCTGAAACTGGGATCTTTTACAAGCAACAGTACCTGAGACTTGAAAGAATATGATATCTCATTTTTCAGTGTTTCTTATGCTGTATTTATTTCTGGGTTTATAATGTTGATCTTAAACTCAACTTCATTCTTTTGAATTTATAATTCTGTTAGCCTGTTAAACTCGACTGAGTACTTATTGCTACTATTGATAAATATGAAATTTAGTTTTATAAAAACAATCTGGGGCCCAGCTAGATAGCTCAGTGGATAAAGAGCGCGCTGGGGTATCACATGGGAGGCCCCAGGTTCGGTTCCCGGGGACCTCTCCGAGCGAGCAGACGGCCTTGAGAAAGGCAAGCCGCCGTGGGTGGGGCAAAAGCCGCCGTGGGCAAGGCAAAAAGTTGCCACGGGCAGGGCGGAGCCCCCACAGGCATGGCAACGTCACCCGTGAAAAGCGGAGCTGCTGCCTGCGAAGCGGAAGCCGGGCAGCCCGCAAAAACATGGAGGACTGCTGCCTGCAAAAAACATGGAGCGGAGCCGCCCGTGAAAACGGAATGGAGCCACCCTGGAACGGAGGGAGCTGTCGCCGCGGAGGGCCGACTCGGTGCGTCGCCGCAAAGACGGGGGGAGACAAGTAGCAGACATAGAAAGACACAGAAGAAAGGACACACAGCAAGAGCAAGCAGAAAGGGGGGAGGATATGTAATAAATAAAAAATAAATCTTTAAAAAAAAATCTGCTTGAAAATTATGTTAACTTTCTCAGTCTGTATGATTTTGCATCCATGGAGGAAGTAACTTGGGTTAGTCGTGATCCCCCTATCTCAACTCCAAAGTTCAGGAATTCCTTGATCAAATGTCCAGCGTTGGTAAGAAGCAGATGTGTAAAATTGAGCAAACCTTCAGGGACTTGGTGTCACCTAGCTGTGCACAGTATAGTGAAGGTTATACACACAATGTGAGGATAGTCTTATGAACACAGGGCTGCACCGCGGATAAATGGGTTTGTATGCTTAGGTTAACATGTAGAGCGCTATGTAATGGGTTTAGAAACACCATTTATTTTCTGAATGGAGTCATTCTTAAAGCACTGAAATCAGGCTGCATTGAAAGTTTCATTTATTAATAGTGTGCTCTATTTTTTTCAAGGAGCTTTCACACTGATTACCTAATTTTTACGCTTACCCATCAAACGGAGGTACATATTAGCATCCCCCCATGTCACAGATGAGGAAATCGTCATGTAGGAGATGCCAAGTGTGTTGCCAGAGGCCAGTGGGGAGGAAGCCTGCACTGGCAGGACGGCCCAGCACATGGCTCCAGGTAGCCATGGTACTGGGGGCCCCAGAGAGCCCTCAGCTCAGACAAGGCTCCGGGAGCTCACAAAGCTGGCTAAAAGGCCTTAGCCTCTGTGAGCACAGATATTTTTCCTTTAAAAACGAAAGCCATATTAATTTACGTCGCTAGTAACCTAGTTGCCATTGGATGGTGCTTTAGTACTTCAGCTCCCCAAAGTTTATAGCCTCTCTTAGACTTCCTGGCTTTGCGTTGGGCTTATTCCTTCCTTGTTCAATGTGAAATTGAGTTGATTTTTAAAAAAAATTTGATATAAGCTCTCAAGTGTGTCTCTCACCTTTCCTCTAGGGGCCATCACAACAGCTGGGAGCTGTGCTGTGGAAAAGGAAGGAATAGAAAAGGGACCGTAAGGTAGTCGTGACTATTGCCAAAACTAAAACACTGTTCCTGCTCCTCCAGAATGGTTTAATATTTTGACAAAGACAAACAGTGTTGTTTTTGACTGTCTGGAAAAAAAAAAGAACAAAGCAAATCAATATTTATCAGGGAGGATTGTTTAAATTTGTAGCATTCAGCAGCTTGGAGTTTTTGAGCATCGGTTTTGGTGAAGTGGGGCAAAGAAACCTTATGCTTTTGACTTATTCACTCGTTGTTGTGGGTTAAATTGTGTCCCCCCTAAAAGATGTGCTCAAGCCGTAGCCCCCAATACCTGTGACTAGGACCTCACTTGGAAAGGGGTCTTTACAGATGCAGTTAGCTGAGCTGCGGTTCTGGCTTAGAGCAGGCCCCATTCCAATCGGACTAACGCTGGGGATTGAATCTATGCCTCACAAAAGGCAAATTCTCGTCTCCATCCACCTTCCTGTGGGCGTGAACCCACTGGTACATAGGACCTTTGAAGACGGTATTAGTTAAGGCGTGGACTCATTTGGAAGATCCTGTTTAGATGAGGCCCAGGTGAAGGAGGCTGGGCCTTGTGGTGGATTGACTTGCGCCCCCAGTTTGGCCACGCCCTGGTCTGCCATCTGGTGGACTCACTGTAAATACACCAGTATGTCACTGGAGACACAGAGCCGCTCGGTCTTTTTATTTCTCGGCACGAATAAAAGACTCTCAAACGATGAGATTGCATGCACAATGAGCGTGAATAACTTCCACTAATATCAAGGGCTAATATCTACCCTCAATTAACATATGTAATTCCCGCGGGAAGCAATGTGCCAATCTTTGCCCTCAGATAATCAGGCCAATTTTGTGAATGAATATCTTAAGGACAGAGTTTGAACCTTTATTTAAACTCTAATTAGAGCCTTATAATACGTAAAAAATGAAGAAGGAGTTAAGAAAGATATTAAAAACTCGAAAGGTTCAGGTTTTACTAAAAGAAGTTTGATTGTATAGCCATTGACTTAATTACACTTACTGGATCATACGCTAACCTGTCAACTTGAAATGCTAAACAGTAAATTTATAAACGTCGAGTAATTACTATCCCGGAACCTTCCCTAAAACACCATTCCAGAAATATCACAGAATTTTTATTATCTTGAAAGATATTGTTATAGTGCAGTGATTAGGAAGTAGAAAAGGAATGCGGCCAGGTGCAAGATATAAATTTAAATATGAAATCAACCTCAATTGCTCATGTTGATATGAAGCCTTCTGGAAAATGTATTTGTCCTTGACAAATAGCTTATGTAGATTACTGGGGTTGAAAAAGTCTTTCAAATATGACTGAGTTTTAAGTATTCCTTGAATATCTGATTTTTCTATTATAAATTATTCATGGCAAGATTAATATTTATTATGTTTATAAATATTACTCATTCTAAATTAAGAATGATTTTATTCTATCAGAATGTTGCTTACATTTGACGGGTTGAAAATGACACGTTGGCATCGGTATGGCATTTTAGAATCAGAATGTCCAAATGAAATTTCTGCCTTTTAATTATTTTGTCTACATGGCAACTCCAAATGATGAACTAAGGAACCTGACAGATGCTCAAGATTTTATCTTGGCATTATTTGTCTTTTTAAAAAAGATTTATTTATTTACTTTGTTTTTTTATTTATCCTCCCCATCCCCAGTTGGTTCTCTCATCTGTCTGCTCATTGTTTGCTCGCTTCTCCAGGAGGTTCTGGGCACCCAGGACCTCCCACAATGAGAGGCAAGTGCCCAATGGCCTGAGCCACATGTGCTCCCCGCGGGCTGTGGCGTCTGTTGGCTTCTGGCATCTGCTCACTTCAGGCGTCTGCTAGTTGTGGCGGTGCGACGTCTTGCTCAGTGCAGCAGGTGTAGAGTCTGGCTCATTGCCGTGGGTACGATGTCTGCTCGCCTTCTGTAGGAGGCTCTGGGACCCAAACCCAGGACCTCCCATGTGGTAGGTGGGCACCCAACTGGTTGAGCCACATCTGCTTCCCAAGTAGCTTTTTTATTAGATCAATTTTCATAATATTCGTGTGTGCTATTTTAATTACTAGACATTGTCTCTCACCTTTGCTTTTTGCAAGGAAGAATGGAAAAGGCAGAACAATTCATTGGCCCATACCACTGCTGGAATCCTGTGATTCCTGTGAGGTAGGCTTTGTACAGTGGGAGCATTGTTTTGCATGGACACTGGTTCTGTTCTTTGAGAAGCATTACCTTGTTTTTTGTCTTATTTTTTTATTTTTTATTTTATTTTTTTGCCATGGTGCTTGGCTCTTTCATCTGGGGGTAGGGTGAGTTTTTTTGTCCTCATTTATTGTCATCTTTGGTCTCTTAGAGCAGATATAGGTTTTAGAGTTTATTTCCCCATTTGTGGAAGGTAGGGGCCCTTGGCAATTCGAGATTATTTATGAATCCCCAAAAAGAGAAAGATTATATTTGTAAACTAATCTAATCTTCTGTGTGTGATACCCTTTGAATGCATTAGATTCTGCTGACATGTTTTGATTAAATTACCTCTTAATATTAGGGCTTTGATTCCACCATATCAGTAGGGTGTGACTCAGGGTTGAGTCCCCTCCCCCTTGGTGGGCTGATATAAATGGACACTCACTCAAGAAGACACATGGGGGGCCGGCTGTATAGCCCAGTGGATAGGGTGCTGGTTTACCACATGGGAGGCTCTGGGTTTGGTCCCCAGGGCCTCTCTGGGCGGGCGGACCGCTTGAGAAGGCAAAGCCGCCATGGGCGGGGCAAAAGCCGCTGTGGGCAGGGCAAAAGCTGCCGTGGGCAGGGCAAAGCCACCATGGGCAGAGCAGAGCTGCCTGTGAGCAGAGTGGAGCCGCCCGCAGGCAGGGCAGAGCCGCCTGCAAGCAGGGCAAGCCGCCCGCGAGTGGGCAAGGCCGCCG
>PVKH010043941.1:0-10662 GCA_004027955.1 Chaetophractus vellerosus | reverse complement strand
AAATAGGGCCCTTTTCAAGAATAAGACTTTTGATCATAGGATTGGTGCTTTCCATCTCATTTCTGATGTTACTCTTATCTATAAGGCTATTAAATGATTCCAAAGAACTTCATGTCACAAAACAGCTCACATTACTGGCAAAGAGAAAATCACACACCCAACTCCTACATTACAAACACTTAGAAAAAGCAGAAATATGCATATAACTGGAAGAGAAGTATAGTGTTAGAAGTTACGACACAGTTAAAAAGTAACTGTAGGGGCCCGGCTAGATAGCTCAGTGGATAACAGCATGCTGGGGTACCACATGGGAGGCCCCGGGTTTGGTTCCCGGGGACCTCTCTGAACGGGCAGACGGCCTTGAGAAAGGCAAGCCGCCGTGGGCGGGGCAGAGCCACCATGGGCAGAGCAAAAAGCCACCATGGGCAGGGCGGAGCCCCCACGGGCATGGCAAAGTCACCTGTGAAAAGCGGAGCTGCCGCCTGTGAACCGCGGAAGCCGGGCAGCCCCCAAAAAACATCGAGGACTGCTGCCCGCAAAAGGGGGGGTGGGGACAAGAAGCAGACATAGAAAAACACAGAAGAATGAACACACAGCACATAGCAAGAGCAAGCAGAAAGGGGGGGGGGGGATATGAAATAAAAAAAAAAAGTAACTGTATCTCTCCTGATCTATGAATTGCAACCATAAAGAAATGAGCCTAAATTTTCAAAAAGGAAGATGATTATACATATAATATTCAAATAATGGTGCTGTCTTCAAAATCAGTTCATAAGCCACATCAAAAATGAGCCTCTTTATTTCAGTTATATGCTACTACTTGATGGTACAGTACCTACTGTGTGTTGAACACAACAATCTTATGAGGTATTCACTGAACAAATATTTATTGTTCTAGGAGACAGAGGTGAAGACAAGACAAAGGCCCTACTTTCACAGAATTTACATTCCAGTCAGGAATCAAAAGAATCTCCATTTTACAGCGATGAAATTGAGGCTCGGTTACCCAGGTCTGTCAGACTCCAAAGTCTACACTGCATCTTTCAACCATGTCAACTGGAGATAGTTTCTCCCTCAAACTGCACACCTAAGCATGCATCCCTGACAGCACTATCTGGAACCATTTATGTCACCTTCTCAATGATAATGTTTCTCCTCCAACTCCCAAGGCTAAAGATTGCTCTGCCAGCAGCTGGCATACCATATTCAATTGTATGAACGTCCATTTCTCCCTCATTAGTCCTCATCTCCTCAGGGCAAGAACCATGTCTTATCCATCTCTGTAAGTCTAGGAGATGGTACATACAGTAGGCATTCAGTAAATAGTGGAGTGGGGCTCATGAGAGCAGTTTCAAGAGAGTTGAGGGTAGAAGCTAGGCTGCAAAGAACTGAGAAGTAAATGGGAGAGAAGGGTGTAAAGTCTGCTTTTTCAGGATCCATCTAGAAAGGAAAAGGAGGAAATGGTAATAATTTGAAGGGATGAATGTCACAGGAAAGTTTTACATTTTTTTAAAGAATGAAAAAGACTTGAACATGTTTGTTGCTAAGGCAGTACAGCACAGTAAAAAAAAAAGCAGAGACTGTAGAATCAGATCATCTGAAATTTGAATTCTGGTCCTATTACAATGTCCATAGGCAAATGACTTAACCTCTGTGCCTCAATTTGCACATACATAAATTGGGAATGATTACGTGCAGACCTCACCGCATTGTTGCAACAATTATAGCATTTCGCAAAGAGCAGACTCTCAATAAATATCAACAAGTATTACTGCATATAGAAGTATCCTTGCGCTCCAGCCCAAAGTTTCTGTCCAAGTTTATGTTTAATACGTGATAGCAACGGAACAGGATCTATATTTCTTCTGTGTGTACCACCCTTTGTGCTATTCCCATTTCCTTGTGACAGACTGTACAAACTCATAAAAGGATGCTGTGGAAAATTACTGATGTCACCAGCTGAGTAACAGTCAATCTAGAGAATAAGCAGATGAAACTGATGTGAAGTCACTAAATATAAAAGATTTGGGGCTCCTGCCAAAATCCTTACTAAAGAGCTAAAAAGGGAAAACTGGAAACACAAACACACAGAACGTTTTTCACATTTTAACCAGCAAGGTGTTCTTGGTGTCCACTCCAGGCACAGAAAGATGGTCGTATAATAAGAGCCCAATTATCTCCTGAGCTCCTTTCTCAATATTTCATCCTACTGTCAGGTTCATTTCTGTGAGTTACTACCCCAGTTCGCGGACTCTTCTATCAACCTGACAAGTTCCCCAATTCACAAGGTTAGTATGCTCTTTGATATTTAACTTGCAACAATTTTTGTTCACAGCCTTTTAAAGTTAATGTTCTAATCATGAGTAATATTTACCTGTTACCCATATCTGATCAACAGAAACACCTCCTGTCTCTCATCCCTCTCCCCATGATCACACACCTCCTTGCTGAAAAAGGGGTACAAGGAACAGGAATGAAGCCCAGGCTGATGCCATAATTAGTGATGAAAAAGCTACTTCACTTAGGACTATAGACAAGAAAGATAACAACCTTTATTTAGCATCAATTACAAATTAATCCTGGAGAACAGAAATGAATTTGTAAAACAAAGAAGATAAAACTCTAATGTTAAAAGTTCAGAGATAACTGAAAGATAAGGAAAAGAAGGAAAGAAGTAGGAAATATAAATGCCTACAAACTTAATCACAAACGCTGCAAGTAAACAAGTCAAAGTTGAAAATTCGGTTTTTGTGAATCAGAGACTGACTAGAAACTTGAATTTACCCAGAAAGAATACGAAAAGAGGGTAAAGAGTCTCCAAGACACATCTAAATATCCTACCAAGAGACAACAAACAAACAAACAAATAAACAGAGCCAGGAACCCACCACAAATTCCATGTGCAGCCCAAGACTAAAAAATAGTCATCTGGACACTGAAAAGAAACTACTTTTCCTCCATACAAAAAGCACATGTCAACTCAACAACAAAAAGGCAAATAACTCTATTAAAAATGGGTAAAGGACAAACATTTTTCCAAAGATGATAAACAAAGAGCCAATAAACACATGAAAAGATGCTCAACACCATTAACCATTAGGAAATGCAAATAAAAACCATGAGATACCTCTTCACAACCACTAAAATGGCTGTTAAAAAAAAAAAGCAATGGAAAATAAGTGTTGGTAAGGATATGGAGAAATAAGGACCCTTGTGCCTTACTAGTAGGAATGTAAAATGGGGCAGCCATTTTGGCAGTTCCTCAGAAAGTAGAACATGGATTTACCATATGACCCGGCAATTCCACTTCTAGGTATATACCCCAAAGAATTGAAAGCAGGGACTTGGGCCAGATATCTGGACACCAATGTTTATCCAAGCATTAGACACAATAGCCAGAAGGTATACACAACCCAAGTGTCCATCAACAGATGACTGGATAAACAAAACGCATTATATTTACAATGGAGTATTAGCCAGAAAGAGAAATGAAGTACTGATACATGCTACAACATGGATGAACCTCGAAGACATCATGTTGAGTGGAATAAGTCAGACACAAAAGGACAAATATTGTATGAACTCACTTATGTGAAATAATAAGAAAATGCAATTTCATAGACAAAGATTACATGGTAACAGGAGTGGGGTTGGGAAATGGGGAGTTAATGCTTAATGGGTACAAATGAGTTTCTGTTTGAGGGGATGGAAAAGTTTTGGTATTGGATAGTGGTGATGGTAGCACATTCTGAACATAACACTGCTGAACTCTATACCTGAAAGTGATTAAAACGGGAAATTTTAGGTTGTATATAGGTTACAATAATTTTTTAGAGCATATATGCTTTTCAAATAAAAATTCAATACAGTCATCCAATCACTGAAAAGTAACTTGAAGACATTTTATTTTTCACATAAAAAAGCAACCTGTATCGCGAAATAAATATGAGAATAACTTTAAAAAATTCTAATCCGAACCACACTGGGTGGTGCTGACTAAAATAGGCCTCAATTTCTCCAATAATGTTGAAGTACAAATACATTATAGCTCAATATAAAAGTCAAATCAAATCAGAATCAAATCAGTGTTTCACTCCCAGACAGGTAAGTCAGGTAGACAACTCTCTCTGCTTACAGTTTTCGCTCCAACAGTATTCCAAGTCTCAGCCTGAATCTGGGACTGTGCTCTGATTCTGGATCTGAATCCTCAGAGTAAACCCACAAGTAAAACTTGAGAATTTGCTCTTGCAAATGTGCCTGAGGTAGCCATACCTCCCCCCCGCCCCCCAAAAGCCGCCAGCATTGGGCGCAGTTTCTGTAAAATCGCCTCCAGCTGCCGGCGGGGGGAAGCGCCCAGCTCGCGCACCGAGGGGCAATCACTGAGGCCCAGGACCTAAGGGGCGCTGCTCCCGCCGGGCAGGGGGTCCCCCGCCGCCTCTCCTCAGGCCAGCCCCCGCAACGCAGCGGGGCGGGCAAGACAGGTGCAGGCAGGCGCTCCCGCCCCGCGGACCCCGGCCCTAGGGCAGGGTCCCGCCGGCCGTCGCCCCCGGCGCACCGCAAGAGCCCGCGCCTGGCCGGCCGCTGGCCCGGACCTCCGGCCTATCGGCGGCTCGAGGCAGGTCCGCCCGACCGCTCCACCCAGTCGGAGGGTGCTCCTCCCCTCCGCGGCCCCTTCGGCCCGGCAGTCCGTCGGTCAGTCAGCCAGCCCACAGCCGGCCTCACTGTCCCCCCAGAGGAGCGACTGTGTGGGCGCTGGGGCCCCGCAGACCCCAGCGAGTCTCCACCGACCTGCCGCTGCGCACTCACCTGCCCCTCCGGCTGAGCGGCCGAGCTGAGGTGCCCAGCTACCCGGTCGCCGCCGCGAGTCCTCGGCCACCTCCGTCCGGACCCCGAGTTCAGCTCGCACCTCCACTGCTCAGATCCAGTCAGCGCTCAGCGGCGCCATTGCGCACGCGCACGGGCAGGGGCGGCCGCGAGGCATGCTGGGGGCTGTAGTCGTCCGCGTCGCCTGACCAGACCCGCGGCGGGGTTCTGCGCGTCCCCAGACCCGGTACAAGCGCTTCCTTTCTGAGCCTCGTCTCGGGTGCCCCGGCGAGCGGAGAGCACTGGCGACCCTCGAAGCTCATTTTTAAGCTAGCCATGCCCCTTGGCCTGCCGCCTATGGTACATGGAGGAGCTCTGGGCAATATGGACAACGGGATGGCTAAGGGGTTAAGTGAACCGTAAGTCAGGATGAGATGGAGCGGTCCTCATTTGATCCTCATTATTTAATATTTAAATGCATTCTTTACAGGCATACAGAACCAGTCCTAGACCAGTCTGGGCCGATCACGTGATACCCTTTTATCTTCAGCATACAATTCACAAGCCTTGGAAGGAGTTAGAAATGGCAACAAATTGGTTGAGGCCATGCTAAGAAATCGACATTCCCCCGGGGCACGCATTACACAGTGGGTAAGGTCGAGGGCCTGCGTGTGGCACTTAACCATACTAACTTATGATTGTTGTGAGAACTAGATGCAGTTTGTTTAAAAGTTTATACACAATCCTAATGAACAGTCCAGGAAAGCAGCCAGTTCATACGCATAGTTGACCTCAGGCTCTAGCATGAAAAATCGCGCTTGCCATGGTTTAGAAAGGTCACCAAAAGTTACGTTATCACAGAAACTTTTTCCTAGAAATCTCACCCCACTCTGAATAGATGTAAATTTAGTTTTGGAGCTGCTTATTAACCAAAACATGGGTTTCTGATGGTGTTCTGAGAAGATGGTGGCCAGGGATTTCAAGGGGGAGTTACAGGCGAATCCTACAAAATACAGTAAGGCATTCTCAATCTGTACGGTATTATGTGCAGCTTACAAAGCACCTTCATACCTTGTTCACAACACTCCTGTGCTGAAAGCAGGGTGAATTTATCATTCCCATTTTACAGAGGCCCTGGCTGAAGCAATGAGATCTAACAAGTGGCACAGCTGAGATCTGAACCCATTTTCTGTGGCCAAGTTCATTTTCTTCCCAACCACAGTACTGCCTCTTCAATTCTGCTCTTCTCAAAATCTTCCTTTGGGTAATGAATATCAGTCATTTTAATGTGGCGATCCCTTCTCTCTCATCTTACAACTTGCAAGGGGCTATAATTTTTAATTTAGCTTTATGGGAAGATGAAATTTCTTGAGACAGTTGGAAGTGGAGATGTCAAAATCCAAAGGCTGAGTGATGCTAATTTCAACATAAGTAGGCCCCTTATGTTTTTGCAATAAGCAAAAATTTCATTTTTGCCTAAATTTTGTAATAGGGAACTGAGGGCTTGTCAATGCTACTGCCAAGTAAAATTCCCAGCCCTTCCCTGGCACATCTGTCAGAGATCTATACTGGGTAGGTATAAAGGCCACAGGAGACAGAAAGCAAGGACTTCCGTTTTAAGGAATGGTAGACTGACCGTTTATATGAGAATGGATACCAGATGCTTTGCCAGCCAAAAGCCAAGGGAAGCACTGTGGATTTCTATTTACATTTCTCATTGTGCTGAAAGAACATGTGTCCAGCTGTTGTTTCTTCTACCTGTTAAGAAGCCACACTGTCACCATTTTGTGTAGCCTGCTTCCTGCAACTGGATTCCTAAGCTACAGGGCAGCAAAGATGTCTTGCTCACCACTATGTTCCTAGTACCCAGGAGGGTGCTAAAATAATTGTGAAAGCACGAATTAAAAAACAAGTTTTTTAAAATACTTGTTTCTTTCAGGTTGTCATAAACTTCCTGAATGAAAATTCTAAATGTCATTTTTTTTTTCCTGAAAGAAGCAAGTCAGTCACTTAAGGTACTGTGGAATAAATCCTTTTGAATGCTTTTTAATGTTTGCATTATATATTTAAGAATGTTTGGCCTATACTCTTAAAACTGACACTGTCCTACCTTTTCATTTAAGACAGCTGTCCTATTAAAGTTTAAAACCACGGGAGAAGTGTTAACACTTTCCCGGAGCCTTTAAATGTCAACAGGTTATTTCTCTGCCCTCAAGCTACAGCCTTGAAAGGATGTTAGTGGATGGACATTGACTGGCAGCCTGCCAGATTCTCTTCCTCCCCCCAATCACACATTGAATGAGCCTGGTGTTTCCTAGTAATACCCTCCTGGCACTCTTAAAGACAAAAGTGTCCACAGTAGCACCTAAGGATCCCTTCAAACCCTCCTTCCACACTGTCTTGGGCTGGGATGTTAGGCAATCAACCTCTCTCCCACTCTTGATGACGGAAGCCCAATGCTGCCAGACTGTAGAGAACCTGGTAAGATATGCTAGAGTCACACATGGCTTCTCTAAGGCAAAAGGACCTTTTTTCATAAAAAAAAAAACAAAAAAACAAAAAAACATTAAGAGGGCCTATTTGTTTTCAGCCACAATATGTGTTTCTCACTTGATCTTTTGTCCATGTGGTCAATAAAATGCAACCATTCACAAATCATCTGGTCCTCTGTAGTGCTTCGATCTTGAGATTTTAGCCAGAATCTCAGCTCAGTTTCTTCTTGGGTTTGAAATTTCCATGATGGCAAGTTATCATTCATACTCACCATTTAAAGCATTTTTTCAGAAACTTGGCTTCTACCCAAGAGTTGTTCTGTACCTACCACTAACTGAGGGAAGGATAAAGTCACATTGGATCCAGAGTGAAGGAACCTGATTCTGCTTTGAGTTCCAGTTACATTCAGAATTAGCTAAATTTGTGAGCTAAATTTTGTGTCCATTAGACTATGGCCCTGATAAAGAACATATCTTGTTATATATATATATATATGAATTCCAATATTTAAAAAATAATGCGTGTTATGAATACTCAATGTAATTTCTTTTCAAGATGGGGCCCTGGCAACAGGAAATCAGGTAAAAAATAAGGTAATCTGAATAAAGTACAGCCTTAGGTTAATAATAATGTGTCAATATTGGTTTGTTAATTGTGACAAATGTACCATACTAATATAAGATGTTAATAAAAGGGGAGGGAAGCGTATGTGGCTCAAGTGGTTGGGCTCCCGTTTACCATATGGGAGACCCCGGGGCCTCCTGGTGAAGGCAAGCTGGCCCACACAGAGCACAGTGGGGTGACCCAGCAAGATGATGCAACAAAGGGAGACAAGCAGACACAGAAAACGCACAGCAAAATGGACACAGCGAGCACAAGCAGCAAGGGGGGGATAAATAAATAAAAATAAAATAAAATAATAGGGGAAACAGTATATGTGAGAGCAAAGATATGTTATCTTTGTAATTTTTCTGTAAATCTAAAACTATTCTGAAACAGCTTAAAGAAAAGTGTCATTTAAAAACTTGAAAAAATACATAAAAACATAATAAAAATGACCTTGAATCCATTATCCAAAAAACCATGCTTAATATTTTGATATATAACTGTAGCAGTTTGATAACTGATGAATTCCAAAAATAGATATTGGATTATGTTTGTGAACTGGTCTGTTCCTCTGGGCATATGAGATTGGATTCAGAGGTTTTGCTTTTACTTGATTAAAGAATGATTAAGGCTTTGATTAGGTCAAGTCAATAGGACGTTGAGTCCCTGCCCCTTTGGTGGTGGGGACTCACAGAGAAAAAGACATGGCAGAAGAGAAAGTTGGAGTTTTAATGCTGGAGTCCCAGGAAGTAAATACACAGAGAAGCAGATACATGAGGAAAGAGAGAAGGCTCCATTAGTTGTGGCAGAGGCCCTGGGAAGAGAGACAAGCTGTTTGCCTGAAAGTTTACAGCTGGTCTTGTGGTGAGAGCAGAGCAGCTGAGCCTGGAGAGAAACGAGCCCTGGGAGAACCCTGGGAGAAAGACGAGACTTGTCCCAGCCTACAGCTGATACTGGGAGAAGTTGGGACCACGAAGCCTTAAGAGGAAGAGGAAGCCTGAACCCTTGCAGATGTCAGCAGCCATCTTGTTCCAATACATACAGCCTTCTAGTCTTTTTCTTTTTCCTACTTATTTTTTTATGTTGACTCATTCCCCATTCTTTGGTTGACTCAAATTCAAGGGGAACTATTTTACATGGTGGGCAAACCAAACAACAACAGTAACCTTAAGTCTCAGACTGCATCTATGCTGACCACTCAAACAGTTTAGGTTTGGTGAAGCCTCCTGGTCTCAGAAAGGGAAAGGACATTTTCTTTGTAGCTTCTTCATGTCAGACCTCATGCTGTGCAATTTCATTCTCACCTACCCCTCATATCCACCCATTCTGGAAGCACCTGACATTTATGCTTCCGTTTAAGGACATGTTTACAAACTCCAGGCCCTGCTGGTTCTTACATGAAATCTAGTGTCAGCCAAGGGAAGAGAACAGTTAAGTGCCCAGGTGTCTCTGACTGCAGCTTATCAGAAAGCTGTTTTCCCACTGTCTGCCCAGACCCTGACGTATGAGTGATTCAGATCCTGGAGTTTATAACCTTGGCTAACAGAGAATGTTCATCTAATGGAAGAGAGGTACCCCTTTCCAAACAACCTGTAGCCCACCCAAATGCCTTTATTAAGATATTAAATGGGGAAAAAAGATATTAAATGGGAAAATAAGATCAAATTACAAAACTCCATTCATAGTATAGTCACAAGTATATAAATATAAAACAAAAGAGTATGGAAAGAGGAAGAAAGACAACACACCTATCCTTCAAATAACCCAGGGAGAAAAACAAGCTAAATCACCACTCACATGAGAACATAAGTCTAGCAACAGAATTGTCAGAACAAGACTGTTATCTTGTTTCCTTTTTTTCTGAGGAAATTTCTGAACTAAAATCCACAGAATCAGATATACTACAGAATATAAATTCTTGCATTACAGATACACTGATGCTGCTTGAGTGGCTTATAAAATTGATCAGAGACCAACAACTTAATTCCTTGTGCCAGATAGTCTAGGCAGTTTAAAAGATCCCTCCAAAATTTTATAAGAAAGGAATAATAGAGGGAGTAACCAAACTATTTCTGTAAGAGTTATTATCTGGCTCTCTGACATCCATGCTTACTTGCTGCACTGAAGTGATTTTAGAATTTGGTTTTAAGGTTTGCATCTTCCTATCCTCTTTTCTTTCTAGTAGGCTGAGCTGTTTCTTTCTAGCTACTTTTGATTAGATACAACTGGAGGTGATTCCATCTCTCCTCCCTCATTTCCTGGCAACTGGGTAGTCTTCCAACAATAACTCACAGCAGCTCCTGTGACAGCCCAGTACCTTTAACAATAGGTACTGGTCCCAGTTGTGTCTCTTGGGGCAACAGATAATCTTCCTCCATGCAACAATACTGAAAGCCTTTACAAGTTTTCTCCTGAATAGGATAGAGTTCTGGCATTCCTTCACCATGTCTCATATGACAAGGTCTTTGGAGGTTGGCTGCAGTTTATTCCTGTGTACCTAAGACTAGTATCCAAAATGGAACACAATGCTCTGAGTGAGGGACAGTAAGACTCCAGTAGCTTTTCTGGACATCACCCTTAACATTTCCTAAAACCATTTCTCACTGGCAACCACTTCTGGTTCATGCTGAGTTTAAGGTTAACTGATTTACATTTATTGTTTTGTTTTGTTTTGTTACATACCCCCCCCCCTTTCTGCTTGTTCTTGTTGTGTGTTTTTTGTTTTTTTTTGCATTCTTCTGAGTCTGCTTTGTCTCCCCC
>PVKH010043940.1:0-10661 GCA_004027955.1 Chaetophractus vellerosus | reverse complement strand
CAAGGCGGCCTCGGAGAGCCCAGTCCACACGCCGAGCGCGGCCTTCAAACGGGTTTGCTGCAAACAAGCTGAGCTTTAAATAGATTTAAACAATTTTACAGCATTTGGGGGTTACAAATGTGGTTCATAGATTTGTCTACATTAAATAGATGATTTCCTGTTATATGGAGAATTTGAATATTTGCTATGAAAAATTCCAGTAAAGAAAATATTTTTAAAAATAGAAAAGATCAAATTACAGTAATGTTTGTTATAGCATTGTTTATAATAATGAAAAACTGCTAAGAAAGGAAACTACAAGGGGAAATTATATTCATTTAAAAGTATTCATCCATTGAAATTAATGAGTAGAAGAATCTGAATATGCATATTTAATGTTATGAAAAGCAGTTCATGATATATTTTTAACTAAAAAACAATTTAAAAATCATATGTTCAATATGTGTTCAGGGAAAAAATGTAGATTGATACATTTTTTTAAAAGGTTTGGAGGGATATATACCAAAGCATCACATGTTTTTCTCTTCACGTTGGAATCATGGGTGTGTTTTTTTTTTTAATTTTCTCATTTCTTATTTATTTATTTATTACTTATCCAAAAGTAATTTTCTAGTTCTCTACAATGAAAAGATATTACTTTTGATAAAGGCAAATGCTATTTTTAATTGGGAAAAAGGATGTGCTGCGTATTTCACCAGTTCACGTGGTCAACGTTATGTCGACAGGGCCGCGTTGACGTCATCCATCGCCGTAACAGAGGGTTCCCTCCACCTCACGGCGGAGCTGCTCTGTCCGGGGTGACGTCTCTGCCAAGGTCAAATGCTGTCCATGCGGTGATAAGATTCCTCTGGGCAGGGTCACCGTGTGGCAAACGTTTATATTCTCCCTTCCATACCAGCAAATGTGCAGGCGGTCTGGGTATCTCAGGAGCAAAATATTCATGATCAGTGAGGGCATCTGCCTTTCCAGAAAAAAAAAAGATTGGGGCAAAGGGTCTGTGTTTCTTCAGGTGGTGAATTGCTTTTTATTCATGACCTCAGAATCTTGCATTTTCTCCAAAGCAAGCATGATGTTTAAAACGTAGGCTTTGGTTGTTCCGTTGAGGAAAGGGAAGATTTAGATTGTGTCTTTAAAGGTGTTTAATACAGAATTTTTAGCAGCTCCAAAAGGAGTCTACAATGAGAAACCCTTGAGTAATTGAGAAGGTGGTCTGCAGTCTGAACTGTGGTCCATGCTCGGTGGCAGAGCCCCAGGACGTGTGTATCTATTGCAGGTGATGTGCCACACTGATGAAGGATGTTTGTGTGGGAGGTTGTGGGAGGTGTGGGGGGTGGGGCATATGGGTACCCCTAAAATTTTTGTGTAGCATTTATGTAATCAATGTATCCTAAAAAAAATTGATTAAGAAAAAAAAGAAGCTATTTTGATTTTAAGAAAAAAAGAGAGACGTCTTCAATTCTATGTACTTAATGCCCTCCATCTTAGTTATCCTTAATTTCCACTGTAATCTTCTCCAAAATTAGCTTCCAATAGAGCCCAAGCTTCCTCTCCAAATTTAGTCTGCACCGGCACGAAAATAGCAGGCTTTTTTTTTTTCTGTTTCTTCTTGGTCACAGTTGAGGGGGGAAATTCGATAAAATTCTTCCCCACAAAGAGCATGTTAAGCATAATTTGAATGTCTTTGGGAAAGTAACAGCTCCTTCTAGAAGTTTAGCAGGCAGGGATTTAACTGATCACCGTTACTTCATCCCCAGAGTGAATCTTGGTTAAGCAACTACATGGATTTCTCCACTGGACAAAGCATGGAGAGGGGCTGTCATTCATTCTGTGCGTGTCTTCCTTGGCACTGGTGCTGTGCAGAATGCTGGTAACCGGCAATAAAGACAGTTTCTGGAGAAAACGGCCTTATGAAATAAAGTAAGAGAAAGAGAAGGATCTGCACTCACAGGGAGCGAGGAGAGGAATTGTAAATATTTGGGACAGAAGTGCCAGAGGGAAAAAGATGGAGTAGAGCAAGTTTGCTAGTTTTTGCAGATGTTGGATGACCAGCTAATTGAGAAAGTACCAGCCCTGGCCGAAGGGTAAGAGGTGCAACTAAAGATTTACAGAGCATCTTCAAAGTGGAAAATTAAGAAGAAAGCTCAGGATTGATGCACAACAAATAGTACCTATAATTATTTCAGAGAATTTTCAAACATGTAAATGGAGTTTCTCATGAGATGTTTGGTTACTCTGGTCTTGGGGCATAATGATGTTTCTGTCTGGTTAGCTAATGAATGATGACTGTATGGTCGACTCATATACCCAATGTTCTCAACACTTTCTACAAGTAAACCAATGGAAAATATAAGTTGAGTGGTAAGTAATAGCGTATCTCACCAAACAGCATGATTTGGTTTTAACTCTTTTAAAACTTGACCCAAATATTTTGCTTTTTGTTATATAAAATTAGGAGCTACAGAAAGATCCATGATGGAGAAATGGGCACCAATAAACAATGAGGGGGAGGCACCTTGCAGTGATGGTCTTAGACTCTGGAGTCAAGCAGACCTGGCCTGAAAAGCTAGCTCTACCTACTTATGCTCTTTGACTCTGGCCAGCTTGTTTACCCTCTTTATGCCTCAGTTTCCTCAGCTCTGTAAATGAACCTGATAGCTATTAGCCATTGCTAAGTGATCAAGGTATAAGTGGGCGGCCAGGTGTGGACAGGCACTGGGGTCAAGTCTTCCGTTGGCTCCTGCAGAGCTGCCTCTAAACAGGACCTAAAGCCAGGCACTGTGCTTGCATCTACAAACTGGCCTTTCTCTTACAAACTTCACTAGAAAAGATGTCGAGAGCTCATTTAGTATTAACAAAATATTTATTGAGGTTTTTATGTTGCAGTTTGGCATGGCCAGGTCCACAAAGAGGAGTGAAGCCACACAGTGCCTCGACAAAGCACAGATAACCGCGGGGATAGAACCAAGGATGTGCATATTCAAGTGAGAACGTGCCATTTCCCCAGACGGGTCGAGAGAAAATGCTTTGGAGGTTCTCAAAAAGATCCTTTCCAATTGAAGAGAGGAGAAATGTATTTTTTAAAATTCCCCTCATCCAGTTTTTCTTCCACTGTAACCCAACAAACGGTACATCTACCAGGGCAGACACAAATAAGCTCTACATTCCAATTCAATCAGGGGACACAAATTGAAACTGTGGCATGAATAGCACAAAAACCAGTATTTGATTCCCTTTCAATTTAAGCTAAAAGATTCCGTTTTTTACCATCAAGTGGAAGTTACAACATGAGATGAAATGTACTGGTGGGATAGGCCAATGAGAAATGATGTTTTAAATTCAGTTATCTCTTACGTGATTAGCCTTAGAGAAGAATGAATTAATTGTACCTGAACTTCCAAATTGTGCCGAGAGAGGGCAGGAAACTGCTTCTCAGGCATCACGATTTATATCCTTCCTCCTGGAAGGTTCAAAATCTTTCCTGCATAATATAGTGTGCAGTCTGTTGGGAAAAGGAAATACAGCCTGGTTTTTAAGCGCGTTCTATAGTCTCAGAAAAACCTATTTCTTATTTTGAATAGGGATGAAAATAGCTCTATTTCCTCTGCTTGGACAAGCGAGCTAAACAATGAAAGGAAGTCTTTTTCACAGATTCCATATTGCTTGTGACCTATAGATGCGTTAACGGACTGTTTTTACATCTCTGTGACTTTTTAAGACTCCACAACTCAAATTTAGTTTCAACCACTTGAAGTCTCCCTTTTGTAGCTTAGTTGTTTTCAAACTTAACTGGACAAAAGATTCAGCATGAAAATGGTTATTAGAGCTTTCCCTGTCTGCATTTCCAGATAATTCTGATTCTCTGAGACTTGGGTGGGACCCAGGGGTCAGAATAAACCCCAAGTCCTTCCGTGCAGACTGCCCTTGAGAAACCCTGCTGGAGATTTACTGAGCATGAGGTAAGAGCCTCTTTTAATCAAAGGTCTCATATACATTTTCCTCCTGCAGCTTCCAGAACATCCTGTTCCCATTTTCACTCTTTCTTGAAAATGCCACTCATTTCTGGGCCAAATCTAGGTCATATTATGAAAGAGAGAAATATTCTGTCTCTGAAATTCTTTCTAAATGCTCTCAGCTTCCTTCCAAGTAGGTGGTGTGCCCCAAGACTTACACAAGATGGCCCAACGGGGTGTGGGAGAACTATGAGAATTTCTACTTATATGTGCTGTTATTTAAAAAGAAAACAAATGAGCTTTACTGCTTTCAATGGATTGGAGCAATAATTTATGTGCATCGCTTATAAGTTAATAAATACACGTATAGAGGGATGCATGTTCAAGCATTTTTTACTGGAAGGAGTGAGTCATGAAGAGGTTGAGAACCGAGTTCTCTAATCACTAAAATTCCCATTTTCCTAAACTCTCTGGCATCTGTTATGGCCTTACAGCATGCTTACACTCAATGTGTTCATGTCTTCTTTGCACAGTTAGAAAGTTCTGGAGGACAGGGACTGCTTATGCAACCCCCTTCCCTGCTCTTAGCCCAGAGTTACTCAATTAGTGGGTCATGGGTTGAATTGTGTTCCCAAAAGAGATATGCTGACGTCTCAACCCCCAGGACCTGTGAGTGTGACCTTATATAGAAATAGGGTTTTTGCAGATGTCATCTAGTTAAGAGGGGGCCAGCTGGCTTAGGGTGGGCTCTAATCCAACATGACTAGTGTCCTTGCAAAAGGAGGAAAAGAGACAGACAGGAGAGCGAAGGCAACTGTGTGAAGACAGAGGCAGAGGCAGAGTCTGGAGGGCTGCAGCCACAAGCCAAGGAATGCCAAGAATTGCTGCGAGCCACTGGGAGCTGCAGGAGGCAGGAAGCGTCCTCCCCTCACGCCTTCAGAGGGAGCTGGCCCTGCTGCCACCTGGGCACTGGACTTCTGTTGCTTTAAGCATCCGGTCTGGGGAGCTTGGTCATGGCAACTCTGTTACTCCCGTACCCCACGTCGCTGGCAGCTCCTCACACTGCCCCCTGTGCCTCTTCACTTTCCCCAGAGCTACTCTTCACCCATGACCCCCCCCCCATGACCTTGCACGTGGTCTCTGTGGTTCCACTTCAGTCTTCCCTCTTCTGTGATGACTCACCTGCGCCCACGCCCCAACCTCGGGAGCGTCTGCCCTTCCTGGTTTTCCATAGCAACTCAGCCATTCACAGTAGCACCTCACTCTCACCTACTCACCCACCGGCGCGCTCTCGGTGCTGAGCACGAGCTCGTGATCTCTACCAGGTTTGAGTTAACAAGCACAAGATGTGTGTCTCGTGTCTGTAACCTTGTAGAGCTTCAGTAAATGTTGGTTAAAGGAGATAATGAGCAAAGGAATAACAGAGCTGCCTTTTTTCCTTTGTCTATGAGATTTTTAAAGAATCTTAGAAATAGGTTTACAAGTCTAAAAGAGTAGTTAGCATCACCTAATCTTTCAAAGGTTTTTTTCACAGCATCTTTTCATTTCAATGTGTGAATAAAGAGTTGCTATGCTATAGCTAAAAAATTTCCGGCAATGCTTTAGCTCAGTTTGCTTCCAAAGTAGCAATTTATAAACAATTACAAATAAGAAATGCTCTTAGGAGGGGACGGCACCCCAGAGTGCTGGTGAGTCTTATGGTGATTTCAGAAAATAAATGGATGAAGACAGCTGTGAATGAAGGCAGAAGGAATGGTCTGAGTCAAAGTGGAATTGGGATTTTAAGTGGGCCTCTCTCCTAACTTCTCTGCTTTTACCTAAGTGGCCATTTTGAACATGGCCTTTGGAAATCTTTTATAATTATGTTGTTGGAACACAATGTTAAGCCTATTTCCTGGCAGCTGAGAACGGCCCCAGCACACTGAGTGCATGTTTCCTCAGCCGTCGAGGTTCAGGTGGTCTCTAACCTTCTCGGGTTGCTATTCTGTCTTCCAGCCCTCAAACCTGAGAAGATGCAAAGGACCATTTGGGTCTGGAAAGTGATTAAGGAGCCTAATTTTATCCAGAAAAAGAGGGACAAGATATTCTGGTAAAAAAAAAAAAAAATCAATCAGTCTTTTCATGTCTCGTAGGGTAAATACTCTTTATTTAGTTTTCTGGCAATTCTGATGATTGAGGTAATTAAAAGGCCTATGGAAAGTAACTGCTATTCAACTCTGACTGGACCGATTCCTGTGAGTGGGAGAATTTGGTGATCAGGAGAGAGGGGGTGATTGGAGGAGGCGGGCTCTCGCAAGAGGGAGAGGAAGTGGGATTGGGACCCAGTGGTCCCAAAGAGAGAAACTGGGCCTAGAAAGAAACCGGGCACAGAGCAGTCTGCCTCGCGGATTTAGTGGCGAGAGGGTGAAGGAGTTGCTCCGCCTCTAGCCTTGGGATGAAATGTTAGCCAGGTCTTCAGTTGAGAGTAAGGAATGAAAGAGTGTGTAGAAAGTTTAAGGAGACAGGGTGCTATAGTGACTTAACATGCAACTGTCGATCGCTTTGAAAAAGTAAATGAGCAGTGGGGATTTAGACAGAAAAACTCTACCGTTCTTGTGAAGCTTTGCCGCATTTCGCTCTTTGGTGTTTGGATGCCGACAAGTCAAAGTTTAAACTTTGGTCTGAGCGCTTTCGAGCTGAGTGGCTTGACCTGAACTCTTACAGCTGGGGATGGGAAAGCCTGTGTCACTGAGGAGGGCGTTGCCCTGAGAGGAAGTTGTGCATTCATGTCTAGAAGGCTTTTGACTCCTCCTGTCATACAGCAAATAACTGACACACGATCGTTCAAAACGAGCCTCGGGTATTTCAGACAAGACAAGCAGGGCCCAGAGATGGCCCTTACAGGCCTAGAAACCCACGGCTTTAAGGAAATCCGTATCTGATCATCTGTCCGACAGCCTCTCACCTAACAGGACAGCTCATTTATTTTAATTGAGATGGGGGCCGGCTCGATAGCCCAGCGGATAGGGCACCGGCATACCACATGGGAGACCCCGGGTTCGATTCCCGGGGACCTCTCCTAGCGAGCAGACCGCCTTGAGAATGGCCGTGAACAGACGCAGAGACTGCCCACAAGCGGGGAAAGCCACGCCTGCGCAGTGTCCAATCTCGGCGCGTCGCCGCAGCGGGGGGAAGGGGAGATATGTAACAAAATAAATAAATCTTTAAAAATAATAATAATAATAATAATAATTGAGATGTAAGACTCATAAGAAGATTCCAGTTATATACACACTTCTAACTTTTGATCCATTTCCGCTGTCCTGTGTTTTTCCGTCACAGACATAGTAATACAATAATTCTGTATTTATTGGTGTCATTATTTTATTAGCTCCGTGTTTCCCCTACGACTTAATAGGCCCAGAGATTCCCTCTGTTTTCTCACCACCACCATCTGGTTCTGTGCATGGATGTGCTTTGAACGTAGTAGGTACTTCTTGTTTTGTAGAACGAGTAGACTCATGAATGAAAATTGGTGACAAAGAATTTCAAGACACATAAATTTGGGGTCCAATCACGAGGGTTTGTGTGCAAAGAAACTCCAGCGCTGCACAGCCTGTGATGGTCTTTGCTATCAATGGAAAAAACTTTTCTCCAGCTGGATTTAATATTTTCGCTTTGCATGGGCCATAGAAACACATTAGAGTGATTAAACAGAACTTTTGGTAGGAGTCATCGTTAAAGTTACATTCCACTTGCATTAGCTTATTTCTTCTTTCTTTCAGACCTGGTACCCCAGCCCAGGGCTGTGGGGTGTTTATAACTAAGTTTATCCCTGGAATTTTATTCCTCCAAATTGTTGATGCACTGTTGTATTTCAAGTATTTGGTCAACTAAAATTCCAAAAATGATAACAAAATTTTACAGCATTTTGCCAGTTAACAAGGTGTTTTTCATAAACATGATCTCATTGTGTTCTCATAAGGCTCAGTCCCTTAGAAGGGACAAAGAGTATTGGCCTCACAGTTTCCACGAGGAAGCGAGACTCCGGGAAGTTGAGATGCACCGAAATACACGCAGCTGGGGCACAGCGGAGGTGGGTCGACCCTGGTCCTGACCATGCCGGTCCACGGGGTGGTCTTATTGCTGGGACATCAGTCAGGGGCCTCGTTCCCGGTCCTGACACCCAGGTATGCCCATAGAACCAAGCCTCGTGATCAGAATGTGAGTGGGAGGCTGTGGCCCACACACCGCCTCTTAAGGAGTGGGGACCCCTCCTTTTGCACGTTCTTCTCCTCGCAGTTGAGGTCCTCTGGGGTGGCTGCATCACAGATTTGAAGAAGCCTGAGCCTTTGAATTACCTTATGCAGGAAAGCCACCTGCCCCCAGCCACACCTGCACTGCATGAGTGGGCCAGTAGCCCACATTTAGAGTGCCCTTAAGGACATGTTAGGTATTGTTCGTTACAGCATCTGCTGCAGCTCTACCTGCTATAGACTTGGCACTTAAAGTGGGATGCTAAAAAAACCCTGAAAATGTGTCACTGACTAAAAATATACATGGTGGGGAAAGAGCAAACTGGTTTTGGAGGTTGGAAGGATGGAGCCTGTGACAGGCTGTGGCCAGGCATTTGGAAAAGTTTCACCAGAGATAACCTGGAGGGTGAGTCGCCCGGCTTCTGAGCCTGTGGCTCCAGGACAGCAGGTGGAAAACAGGGTATTAGGGAAAAAATGTGTTTTTCTTCTTTGCTCTATTTTCAAGGTGCTGTAAGAGATGTATGCAAGCAAGGATGGGCTGGCTCAGGTGCAGAGAGGGCAGGGGGCAGAGGGGCCACAGAGTGGGGCTGCAGAAGTTGGCTTCTGTGAGGCCCCCATTGAAGGCTTGCTGTTAAGAGTAGATTCCTTTTTAAGTGGTTTTCCCTCATGCTCAGATTAAAGATTTTCCTTCCCAAGATATCGTTTCAACGCCTCTAGGAGGCTGCCTTTAAACCAGGGGAGAAAAGCAGGGCCTGAGGGAGCAAATAAATAAAGCAGCTTTGAAAAATACATCTGGGTAATAATTGGCACGTGGACCAGAATAAATAGAAGCAAATAGATAAGGAGCTACTAATTTTTGAGGGAATTCTATTGCCGAAGAAACCACCATCCTGGCTTATAAAAGTCTGTGACGGTAAAACCAGCCTGAGACCCTTCAAGTTTCCCACAGGAAGCCCCGTGCAAGCTGGCTCTGCCTGGAGGGGGAGTCCCACTCCCTCCCTCCCTCCCCCCCATCAGGCTGCAAGCAGAGGCCTCACAGGACGGCAGAGCCAGTGGTTGAAGGTGCTCGGGGCCCTCGTGCAAGAGGGAGGAAATTTACATGGGCAAGAAATAGACTTCTATCGTGTGAAGGCACTGAAATCTTGGATTTTGTCTTAAGGCTCCTATTGTCACCCCAACTGATATTCAGAAAAGCCCCCAAGGATGCTGAGTTCCAGGGAGAAGTTGAGTTCCCCGTCCAGGGGCGCTGCACATTGCGTCAGAGCTGGGAAGAGAAACAGGACTTCCAGGGTTCTGACCCCAGCTCCTCCATCCACACTGAATTGTCTCCAGATCCCCGACGTCTCCGTAGAGCAATGGAATCAGATAAGCGGGTTGAAGATGCGGTGAAACGTTTTCAAGACTGTTTATACTTTTCAGAAATAGTCGTTTATCACCACAAGATTCCCTCTTGTAAGAACCAGGAAATCTCCATTTCGTCAGGAGCCTAGACAAAATTTCAGGGCTCACAGGCTACATAGAGCCCTCCCCACCAACTCTTTTTTTTTTAAAGAGAGCGCTTTCATTTTTTTTAAAGACTTATTATTTATTTATTTATATATCCTCCCCCTTGCTGCTTGTGCTCGCTGTGTTCATCTGCTTTGCACTTTTCTGTGTCTGCTTGTTCCCCCCTGCTGCGGCATCCGCTGAGTCAGCTCACCGCACGGCGGCTTGCCTTCGCCAGGAGGCCCCGGGAACCGAACCCAGGGCCTCCCATTGGTAAACCGGAGCCCCACCAATTGAGCCACAGCTGGTTCCCCCCACCAACTCTTAATCTTTAAAATGAAATGCAAGGGGAAGACTCTGGGCAAGATGTAGCAAAGGGGACTAGATTTACCCTATCATTGGAAACTACCCCAAACCAAAGCAAACAGACAAAAGAAACGAGTTTCCAGGACACTTGACCTCAGGCAACTAAGACCGTGAGGTCCCCGAGAGACAAGTAAACGTCAGGCGATCCTTATGAAGGCCCTGCTTTCCGCCGTGAGAGGTTTTCTGGGCTGGTCCCGGGAGGACAAGCCCAAGCAAGCCCAGAGACTGTCGGGAGTTTGCAGGCCAAAGCCTCAAGCTGGAGAGCGGCGCGGTGCTCTTTTGCCAGGGCTGCTGTAACCGACACCGCACGCAGGTTAGCTTGAGTGACAGGCGTGTGTCGTCTCAGGTTTTGGAACAGGAAGTCCGGCACCAGGAGTCGCAGGCCCATGCCTCCTCTGATGTCTGCGGCTTGCTGGAGAGCCACGGTCCCTCTGCCTCCGTCCCACCGTCTCTCTTCTCCTGTGCGCAGTGACTGCCCAATTCCCTCCACTCTAAGGGTCAGTCATTCCGGGTTAAGGCCCACTCTCGCTCAGGTTGGCCCCCTCTTTATCGGCTCTTTATGCTATTGACAAATGGGCTCACCCCCTAGGACATGGCTGTGGACTCGTTTCCGTCCATGACAGCA
>PVKH010043939.1:0-10715 GCA_004027955.1 Chaetophractus vellerosus | reverse complement strand
AGTCCTGCCTTGTGGCAAGTCATGATGGTGGCTCTGCCAGTCTCTACCATCTCCTCCAGGCTCACTTTCTCCCCAAGCTCAGCTGTGGGCAATCAGGCACATGGCAGGGCATAATGGCAGTGTCAGCTCATCTCCGCTGGCTTCTCTCTGTTTCTGTGGTATTTTTCCCTGTGTGTCTGTGGCTTTTTAGTCCTCTGTTTAAAAATGACCCCAGTAAGAGAATTAGGACCTACCCTGGGTCCTGCACTCTAATCAAAGGACCTTAACTGAAGCAATCTAATCAAGAGATCCAATCTACAATGGGTTTACAGCACAAGAATGGATTCACTTTAAGAACATGATTTTCTGGTGTCCATAAAAGAATCAACCCAGCATACCTTCCATATAAATTTGATCATTGGCTTTTCCATTTCTGCAAAGAAGGCTGTTGGAATTTTGATTGGGGTTGCATTGAATCTATAAATTGCTTTGGGTAGCACTGACATATTCACAATATTTAGTCTTCCAATCCATGAACATAGAATGTCCTTGCATTTATTTAGGTCTTCTTTAATTTGTTTTAGGAATGTTTTGTAGTTTTCTGTGTACAAGTTTTTTACATCCTTGGTTAGAATTTTTAGTTGCTAAATATTTGATACTTTTAGTTGCTATTAGTGAATGGAATTTTTTACTTGATTTCTTCTCCCAGTTGTTCATTGCACATGGCAGGGCATAATTCCAGTGTCACTAATAATTTTTGCATGTTGGTCATGTACCCTGCCACTTTGCTGAATTCACTTATTAGCTCTAGGAGCTTTGTTGTGGATTTTTTCAGGATTTTTTTGTGTATAGGATCATGTCGTTTACAAATAGTGAAAGTTTTACTTCTTCCTTTCCAATTTGGATGCCTTTTATTTCTTTTCCTTGCTTAATTGCTCTGGCTAGAACTTCCAATATAACATTGAATAACAGTGTGTCAATGGGCATCCTTGTCTTGTTCCTGATATTAGAAGGAGAGACTTCAGTCTTACACCATTAAGCAGGATGTTAGCTGTGGGTTTGTCATATATGCCCTTTATTATGTTGAGGAAGATTCCTTCGATTCCTAGGGTTCTAAGTGTTTATATCAAGAGAGGGTGCTGTATTTTGTCAAATGCCTTTTCTGCATCAATTGAGATGATCATGTGTACTTCCTCCTTCATTCTTTTAATGTGGTATATTACAGTAACTCATTTTCTTATGTTGAACCAACCTTGCATACCAGAGATAAGTCCCACTTGAACATGGTATATGATCCTTTTAATAGACTATTGGATTCCATTTCCTAGCATTTTGTTGAGGATTGTTGCATCTGTATTCATAAGAGATATTGCTCTGTAATTTTCTTTTCTTTTGGTATCTTTATTTGGCATTTAGTATGAGAGTGATATTGGCCTCATAGAATGAATTAGGGAGTGTTTCCTCCTCTTCAATTTTGTGGAAGACTCTGAGCAGAATTGGAATTAAGTCTTCTTGGAATGTTTGGTAAAATTCCCCTGTGAAGCCATCTGGTCCTGGACTTTCCTTTTTTTTTTTTTTTTTTTTTTTTTTTTTTTTTTTTTTTGGTTTTGGATATCTGATTCCATCTCTTTACTAGTAATTGGTTTATTGATGTCTTCTATTTCTTCTGGAGTCAATTTAGGTAGTTTGTGTATTTCTAAGAATTTGTACATTTCATCTAGATTATCTAATTTATTGGCATACAGCTGTTCATAGTATCCTCTTATAGTCCTTTTAATTTCAGCAGTGTCTATAGTAATTTACCCTTTTCATTTCTGATTTTAGTTATTTCTAAATCACTCATATTTTCTTTGCCAGTCAAGCTAAAGTTTTGTAAAATTTATTGATCTTTTCAAAGAACAAACTTTATTTTACTGTTTATTGTTTTCTGTTTCATTTGTCTCTGATCTAATTTTTGTTATTTCCTTCCTTCTGTTCTCTTTGGGCTTAGTTTTCTCTACTTTTTCTAGTTTTGCCAATTTTGAAGTTAGGTCTCTAATTTGAAGTTTCCCTTCTTTTTTAAAAATTTTTTTACTTTATTTTGTACATTTAATAATTGAAAATATAAACAATTTTAAAAAGTAAACAGATGAATAAATACATATATTTCTCAATTAAATGTACTGGATACATATAAATTTTTTTAATCAAACAATATGTCATACAATATATTTGATTCAGAGTAACACATTCATACAGTATTTGCCCTTTTGCGACTGGCTTGCTTCTCTCAACATAATGTCCTCCAGGTTCAACCATGTTGCCATATACTTTATGACTTCATTTCACCTTTCAGCTGCATAATAATCCATCATGTGAATAGACCACAGTTTGTTTATCCATTTGTCTGTTGATGAACACCTAGGTTGTTTCCAACGTTCGGCAATAGTGGAAAATGTTGCTATGAACATTGGTGTGCAAATGTCTGTTTGTGTCACTGCTCTCAGGTCTTCTGGGTATATACCCAGTAGTGGTATTGCCAGGTCACGTGGCAAGTCTATATTCATCTTCTTTAAGAACTGACAAACAGTCCTCCACAGTGGCTGTAATATTCTGCATTCCCACCAACAGTGAAGAAGTGCTTCTATCTCTCCACATCCTCTCCAACACTTGTAGTTCTCTGTCTTTTTAATATTAGCCATTCTGATAGGTGTGAAATAATATCTCATTGTAGTTTTGATTTGCATTTCTCTAATCATGAGTGATGTTAAGCATTTCTTTATGTGTTTTTTTGCCCTTTGTATTTATTCTTTGGACAAATGTCTATTCAAGTCTTTTGCCCATTTTTTAATTGGGTCATTTGTCTTTTTATTGTTGAGTTGTAACATCTCTTTATATATCTTGAATATTAAACCCTTATCAGATATGTGATTTCCAAATGTTTTTTCCCATTGAGTTGGCTGCCTTTTCACCGTTTTGACAAAGTCCTGTGAGGTGCAAAAGTGTTTAATTTTGAGGAGGTCCCATTTATCTAATTTTTCTTTTGTTGCACAAGCTTTGGGTGTAAGGTCCAAGAAACCACCAAGGTCTTGAAGATGTTTCCCTACATTTTTTTCTAGTAGTGTTATGGTCCTGGCTTTTATATTTAGAACTTTGATCCATTTTGAGTTGATTCTTGTATAGGAGGTGAGATAGGGGTCCTCTTTCATTCTTTTGATTATAGATATCCAGTTCTCCCAACACCATTTGTTAAAGAGGCTGTTTTTTCCCCATTAGCATGGATTTGGTAGGTCTGTCAAAAAACAGTTGACTATATAGGTGAGGGTTTATTTCTGGGTTCTCAATTCTATTCCACTGATCAATGTGTCTATCTTTATTCCACTACCATGCTGTTTTGACCACTGTAGCTTTGTAATATGTTTCAAGGTCGGGCAGTGAAATTCTTCCCACATTGCTCTTCTTTTTTAGAATGCTCTTGGCTATTCGGGTACACTTACCCTTCCAGATGAATTTGGTAACTGCCTTCTCTAATTCTGTAAAGTAAGCTGTTGGGATTTTGATTGGTATTGCATTGAATCTATAAATCAGTTTGGGTAAGATTGACATCTTCACAATATTTATTTTTCCAATCCATGAACAAGTAATGTCTTTCCATTTGTTTAGGTCTTTTTTTAAATTTCTTTTAGCATTGTTTTGTAGTTTTCTGCATATAGGTCCTGTACTTCTTTGCTTAAATTAACTCCTAGGTATTTGAGTCTTTTTGTTGCTATTGAAAATGGAATTTTTCCCCTGATTTCCTCCTCGGGTTGTTCTGTACTAGTGTACAAAAACATTACTGATTTTTGCTTGTTGATCTTGTATCCTGCCATTTTGCTGGAGTCATTTATTAGCTCAAGGAGTTTTGTCATGGATACTTCAGGATTTTCTAAGCACAGGATCATGTCAACCACAAACAGTGAGAGTTTTACTTCCTCTTTTCCTATTTGGATGCCTTTAATTTTTTATTTATTTATTTTTTATTTTTTTTTGTCTAATTGCCCTAGCTAGAACTTCTAGTACAATATTGAATAACAATGGTGACAGTGGGCATCCTTGTCTTGTTCCCGATCTTAGAGGAAAAGCTTTCAACCTTTCCCCATTGAGTATGATGTTGGCTGTGGGTTTTTCATATATGCCTTTTATCATATTGAGGAATTTTCCTCCTATTCCTATCTTTTGAAGTGTTTTTATCAAAAAAGGATGCTGGATTTTGTCGAATGCCTTTTCTGCATCAGTTGAGATGATCATGTGGGTTTTTTTTCCTTCAATATGTTAATTTAGTGTATTACATTGATTGATTTTCTTATGTTGAACCAACCTTGCAAACCAGGAATAAATCCCACTTGTTCATGATGTATAAGTCTTTTGATATGCTCTTGGATTCGATTTGCAAGTATTTTGTTGAGAATTTTTGCATCTATGTTCATTAGAGAGATTGGTCTGTAATTTTCTTTTCTTGTAGTATCTTTATCTGGCTTTGGTATTAGGGTGAGGTTGGCTTCATAAAATGTTTTGGGTAATTTTCCCACCTCTTCAATTTTCTGGAAGAGTTTAAACAGGATTGGTGTTAATTCTTTTGTAAATGTTTGGTAGTAGTCACCTGTGAAGCCATCTGGTCCTGGACTTTTCTTTGCTGGGAGATTTTTGATGATGGATTCAATCCTCTTAAATGTGATTGGTTTTTTAAGTTCTTGTATTTCTCTTAGCGTCTGTGTACATTGGTTGTGTGTTTCTAGGATTCTGTCCATTTCATCTAGGTTGTCTAGTTTGTTAGCATATAGCTTCTCATAATAACCTCTTATGCTTTCTTTTATTTCTCTAGGGTCATTTGTAACTTCCTCCCTTTCATTTCTGATTGTATTTATTTGCATCTTCTCTCTTTTTTTCTTTTTAGTCTAGTTAGGAGTTTGTGAATTTTATTGATCTTCTCAAAGAACCAGCTTTTGGTTTTGTTGATTTTCTCTATCATTTTTTTTTTGTCGTTGTTCTCATTTTCATTTATTTCTGCTCTAATCTTTATTATTTCTTTCCTTCAGATTGCTTTGGGATTGGTTTGCTGTTCTTTTTCTAGTTTCTATAGTTGTTCGGTTAAATCTTTGACTTTAGCTCATTCTTCTTTTTAAAAATAGGCATTTAGTGCTATAAATTTCCCTCTCAAGACTGCATTCAACTGTATCCCATAAGTTTAGATAAGTTCTGGTCTCATTTTCATTTGTCTCAATATATTTACTGATTTCACTTGCAATTTCCTCTTTCCTGCTGATTATTTAGGAGTGTGTTGTTCAACCTCCACACATTGGCAAATTTACTTTTTTCCTCTATTATTGATTTCCAGTTTCATTGCATTATGATCTGAGAAGGTGCTTTGTATAATTTCAATCCTTTTATATTTTTTGAGAGCTGTATTGTGACCTAACATGTGGTCTATCCTGGAGAAAGATCCTAGGGCACTTGAGAAGAATGTATAACCCACTGAGTTTGGATGCAGTGTTCTATATATGTCTGTTAGGTCTAACTTGTTTATCATATTGTTCAAGTTCTCTGTTTCCTTGTTGATCTTCTGTCTAGTTTTTCTATCTAATGATGTGAATGGAGTAGTGAAGTCTCCAATGATTATTGTAGAAATGTCTGCTTCTCCCTTCAGTTTTGCCAGAGTTTGTCTCATATATTTTGAGGCACCCTGGTTAGGTGCTTAGCTATTTATGACTGTTATATCTTCCTGGTGGATCATCCCCTTTATTAATATACAATGGCCTTCTGTATCTCCTATAACTTCCCTTCTTTTTTTAATGTAAGGATTTAGAGCTATAAATTTGTCTCTCAGCAGTGCCTTTACTGCATCCCGTAAGTTTTGGTTAGCTGTATTTTCATTTCCATGTGCCTCAAGATATTTCCTAATTTTGCTTCCAATTTCCTCTTTAACCCATCACTGAGTTGGGATGCAGTGTTCTCTGTATGTGTGTTAGGTCTAGCTCATGTACCATATTATTGCTCAAGTTCTCTGTTTCTTTGTTGATCTTTGTTCTATTTAAAGATGTGAATAGTGTGTTGAAGTCTCCAAATATTATTGTAGAGATGTATAGTTCTCCCTTCAGCTTTGCCAGTGTTTGCCTCATGTATTTTGGGGCAACATAGTTAGGGTGCATAAATATTTATGATTTTATTTCTTCTTGGTGGGTTGTCCCTTTTATTAATATACAATGTCCTTCTTTGTCTCTTATAACAGCTTTGACTTAAAGTGTATTTTGTCTGATATTTAGCATGGCTTGCTAGGTCTTTTTTGGCTACTATTTGATGGAATATCTTTTTCTTTTCACTTTTAACCCATTTGTGCCTTTGGATCTATGTTGAGTCTCCTATAAACGCCATATAGTTGAATCATGCTTTTTTAATCCATTCTGCCAACCTATGTCTTTTGATTGGGGAGTTTAATCCATTAACATTCCTTCGTTATTACTGTAAAGGCAATACTTACTTCAGCCATTTTATCCTTTGGTTTTGATGTGTCATATCTTTTTTTTTTCTGTCTCCCTTTTCCTTTATTGTAACCTCCTTTTCTATATAGTTTATCTTTTGTGATATACCTGACTGATCCCTTTCTTGTTTGTATTTCTGTATATTTTTAAAATATTTTCTTTACGGTTACCCTGGGGTTTATATTACACACCTACAGCTATAATCTACTAATTTGAAATATACCAATTTAGCTTCAGCCACATACATAATCTCTGCTCACATATCCCTTTGTTTCCCCTCTTTATGTTGTTTTTGTCCCACTTTACCACTTTACATTTTGTATATCCATTATCAGGAAATATGCCTTTGTGTTCAATTGTATTCTGATTCTTACATGATTAAAGAGTAGTTGTATATTGAGGATACTGTATTATTGGATTTTGCATTTACCCTTTTTTGAAATGATGATCTTCATTTCTTCACACTTCTCCAGGCCACTCTCTCCTGTTTTTTTCCTTTCAACCTGCAGAACTACCTTGAGTAATTCTTGTAGGTCAGATCTCTTGTTGATGAACTCTCTCAGTTTCTGTTTATCTGTGAATATTTTAAACTCTCATTTTTGAAGGACAATTATGCAGGATAAAGAATTTTGTGTGGGCAGTTTTTCTCTTTCATGACCTTAAATATATCATACTCACTACTGTATATATTTATACTTATATTTACACTCTGATGCAGAGGGGAAAAGGTACCAACAGGTGGTCTGGGACAAAATTCTTCTACCTGAGATTTTTCTATTTCTTTGATTCAGCATTTGTGAAGTCTTTATCCAGTCTCTACCATCCTCCAGAGTTCTAAGCATGAGGGATTTGTCCTTTTATTCACTAAATGTGTGGGAAGGCTTTTTCAGGAAATGTCTTACGTTGCCATGTTGATGATGTCACTCAGCTCCAGGTCTTTATTTCTTTATGCTGCTTTAATCCACTGTCTAGTATCCTTTCCTTTCGGTATGAAGAATTCCGTTTAGCATTGCTCATAGGGCAGGTCTAGTGGTGATGAACTCCCTCAGCTTGTGTTTATCTAAGAATGTCTTAACCTTTCCTTCATTTTTGAAATAAAGTCTTGCTGAATAAAAAAAATCTTGGCTGGGAACCGGCTGTAGCTCAATTGAAGGGCTCCGGTTTACCACATGGGAGGCTCCAGGTTGGGTTCCCAGGGTCTCCTTGAGCAGGCAGACCGCCTCGAGAAGGCAAGCCACCGCGGGCAGTGCAAGCTGCCATGCGGTGAGCTGACTCGGCAGGATGCCACAGCAGGGGGAGACAAGCAGAAACAGAACACAAAAATGAACATAGCAAGAACAAGTAAAAAGGGGGGGTGGGATATATAATAAATAAATAATAAATCTTTTAAAAAATCTTGGCTGACAGTTGTTTTCTTTCAGCACTTTAATTATTTCAACCCATTGCTGTCTTGTCTCCATGGTTTCTGATGAGAAATTGGCACTCAATCTAAGTGGGACTCCCTTTGCTTTTCTTTTGCAGCTTTCAGAACTCTCTCCTTGTCCTTTGCATTCAATAGTGTGCTCAATATATGATGGATGCGTTTTTCTTCATGTTTATCCTGTTTGGTGTTCTCTGGGCTTCTTGGATGTGTATAGTCACATCTTTCGCTAACTTTGGGAAGTTCTCTGTCATTGTTTCTTTTGAATATTTCTTCTGCCCCTTTCTCTCTCTTTTCTTCTGGTATGCTTGATGGGGGTCCGAGAGGTGTCTTAGGCTATTTTCACTTTTAACAATTCTTTTTTCTTTCTGCTCCTCAGCCCGACTCATTTCAAGTGTCTTTTCTTCTAGTTCACTGATTATTTTTTTCTGCCAGCTCCACTATGCTCTTGAAACTCCTGGGCAGTTTTCATTTCCGTTTTTGTGGTCTTCAATTCCAGTAGTTCTGTTTGGTTCCTTTTTTAAATTTCTATCTCTTTACTAAGATCCTCATATTATTCATTCATTCTTTCCCTGATATCCTTTAGTCCTTTGCTGTGTTTTCCTTCATCTCCTTGAGCATTTTTTTTTTTTATTTTTTAGAAAGGTTTTATTCAGTTTCTCCACAGTCTAGTCTTCTTCATTGTTTTTTTTTTTTTTTTTTTTTTTTTTTTTTTTTTTTTTTTTTTTGGCCTTTTTTTTTTTTTTTTTTTTTTTTTTTTTTTTTTTTTTTTTTTCTGGATTTTTATCCTCTTCTATTGGATAGGCCATTATTTCTTGTTTCTTTGTCTTTTACTCTTTTACTGTACACTGTACATTTTAACATTTTAAAGTGTTAACTCTGGTTTTATTCTCAAGATATCTGTTTCCTGATTTTGTAACCAGCTGATGATCAGACAGAGATTTTCTTGAGCATCAGCCCTCCTATGAGGAAGGCCTGCTTAAGACAAATGTACTATGTAAGGTTTTTCCTGTCTTTCTGGGCATGTATCTTATCGAGGGGTTTTGCTTGTTATTTGTTTTTGGAGTTCCCCTGTTTACAGGAGTTTGGTTGTCCCTCTCCTTCCCAGGAGACAGACCACCCCATCCTGGATATTTGAAGCCATCAGGCCTTTGTCCCAAATTGCCCACCTCTTTAGTTCCTTACACTTCTTTTGTTGTCTCAAGCTGCATTTGCCTGGAGTGTAAATTCTGGGAGGAGAGGCTTGCCCTAAAGCACCTTCTCAAGTCAGTATTTTCCAGGTTAAACAGGGCCAAGGACCCATGAAGGGAGCACAGAAGAGCTCCAAACTGCCCTGGGTAGGGTATCAGCAAGGGGTCCAAGATTTTCTCCGAAGGCTGCCTAAAGTTGAGCTTTCCTGGCAAATGCAGCCCTTCAGCTAATTGTTCCCCGCCTCCCTGAGGAAGCATAGCATCCTTAAGTCTCCACTGCCACTGCCTCTATCCAAGGTGAGTTGAAACTATGGCCACCACCACCTTTGTCCAGGGAGGGTTGAAACAGTGGCTTTCCTCACAGCTGGGCATCTAGTGACCCAAATTTGCTAATCAAAAGCTGTAATCGGCAATCTACCCTGCCTATCCCTGGTCTTGGGGAAGAGGATTTCTATATCCCTTTCTTTTGCAGCAAGCTAGCCAGGGGTCAGACCCCATGGTGACCTGCCACCAGAGTGGAGGATGGGCACTGGTAGCCATGCAGAGAGAGCAATTTACTGTTCTTTACCATAACTTATCAGCCTTTTCCTCCAATTCTTCCCTGATTGCTAGCATGTTCTTCTAGCCTACAGACTTTCAAAACAGTTGTTCCAAAAGTTCCTGCCTGTTTAATAGTTGTCCTGATGGAAGGACTGAGCCCCGGAGCTCCCTACTCTACCATCTTCCCACAATCCTCCACAATCTATATATATTTTTAATGTCTTGCTGTTTTAAAGAAGCTGTTTCTTCTTGCATACTACTTTGGTGCTAAATAACTTCATAAAACTTTCATCCTATCCTCAGAATCACTAATTCACATGAAGTAATGAACTTCTGGGTCTTGAGGAAGATATTACAATATTCCAGCATCCTCTGTTTTATAGAATATTTTCATAGATTGCTATTCCATTTTTGTGCAAGTTATGTGTATTTACATTTCTTTGTATAAATAGATATCTAGCCAGTGTTTGTCAACATACATGATTTATGGTTTACTAACTTGTTCTATCTATTCAATAGATTTTATGTCTCAGAACTAAGAGTTGGACTTCAGGTTAAAATGAGTAGTTCCTTGTGCAATTTCTAGTGTCTAGAAGTCTTTCATTTATTGTAAGTCTGTTACTCTGAAATAGGATCTTGTCTGACCTCTATTACTTGGTTTTTTGACAGTCCAAATGGATGGAGCATGTGAAAAACTAAATTCTACCAGGCTCCCTCTGTCTCTATCTCTCTTACAGTTGTTTTTTTGGAATTACAACCATAACTGGTTATAGAAAGAGAACTACTGATCCAGTGCAGGGAGAAGGTGAGAACAGCACTCTAACTACCTCACATATCAGCACTCATGCAGTAGGATTGTTTCCAAACTTATGGTCAGAAAGCAGAGAGGTTCTGGAGATGGCCTATAGCTAACAACCCCCTATGTTGTCTGAGTTTTGAACTAAGTGATAGATAAGAACATAGAATGTGCAAATGATGAACCAAGATATCAGCTAAATGTTTTATACAGCCTAGATTGGAAGATATTCCTTAATATGAGTGCCAAAATGGGCTTACTAACTCCTCCTTACCAGTCTAGTCCTTGGATTAAAG
>PVKH010043938.1:0-10660 GCA_004027955.1 Chaetophractus vellerosus | reverse complement strand
TGTATGCGGCTTAATGCCATTGTGTTTGGGGTGCAGTAGCACGGTGCCAGGTTAGAGGAAGCACTTGGTGGCATGTGGAGGTGGGATGCACAATGATGTAAGGCTGTAAGGGTCATTTGTGAACTCTGAAGTTTTATCAAAATGTAGAGGGAGTGGCTTTTGATGCTTTTTATTTCCGTTGCAGTTCCCCAGAAGCCCTGACTTGCTGCACTCTGCTCAGTAAATATTTGATAGTGGTTGCTTAGTATCCGGCTCTGACCCAGGAGGTCTCTTCAGAAATGCTGGGGAGCAGAGGACAGAGGGCTGATTGCACCCTATCTAAAGAGGGCTGCCGTTTGAGCTGGCACGAGAAGATAAGATCAAGGGCCAGGATTAAAATCAGGGAGTGGCCTTATTGGCTTATTAAGCAGAAGCAAAATGGAGGCAGGTGAAGGCTGTGCAGGGGAGAGCCTCAGACACCCTGAATTTTCCTCAGTGCTAGCAATTACCCTTGCCACCGCTCACTAATGTTACCTTGAGCCAAGGTGGCTGGCTTTAGCTAAACTTGCCTTGTGTGATTTTAAGGAGATCATAGACTTGGGGAAACTGAGTTCCAGTTTGGTGAAGGGACTTCTTTGAGATCACACAAGGCACCCCCCACACCACAGTTCTCAGATGTGTACCCGTAAACCTGCCATGATGCTATCTTTCTCTCCGCATCCTTTCCAAGTCTTTGTCTTCCCATCTGAAAGGTGGTAGTAGAACCTAAAAAGCTCTTGGCAAGATACTTGGCACCTAGTGAGTTCTCAGTGTTATTTTTATTATTTCCTTCCATCTTGACCTGATTCCTATTGGATATTGATTGAACCTCTTACATGGGTGTTTTGTGGGAAACCTTTAAAATAGGGATGTAATGAACACAAAAGTATACTTTGGTCCTAAATTAGAAACCTTTGTATACTTATACAGATAACCAGCCTCAAGGGCTAAAAGAGAAATTTATGAGAGAAAACCTTAAAATTGAATCACAGTAAAATATAAAGAACTGGTCCAAACCATTTACATATAATAATTCATTTAATCCTCACAACAACCTATGAGGTAGATATTGTTGCCTTCCTATTGTTTAAGCCAATCCATTGCATGGCATTTGCATTATCAGTCAGGAAACTAAAACAGTATCTGATCCTTCATCTGGCAACAACATTCAGTTTGAATTTGCTTTTATTTTATTTATTTTATTTTATTTTATTTTTATTTTATTTTATTTACCAAAGTTACCTACAATTATGTCATCTGATACTGGTTTTCTATTTGAGAACTAATATAGAGTTTCCTTTAAAGATAAGTTTATTCATGTCAAAAAGGTAAGTGGATTTAGAGAATATAGGTAGTTGATAGTACGGGTGGTGGCACATATATATGGCAAACATCATGAATGTCATACTATATACCTCGTTTGGGAAATATTGAATGTATCCAATCCCCATTTGGCAGATGTGTAAGTCGCCCACCCAGGGTCACCTGTGTGTTCATGGAAGAATCTGTACTCCTTTCTCTATCAGGGCAATGTTCTTTTACCTCTAACTGGTTACTCATTTGTACTTTGAAGCCCATTAGTATGAATGCAAAGAATTTTACTCTTAAAGTTCACGAATACAGAGCCAGAAATTATCTTGGCGACATTTCACAGACATGATTAGTGGAGATTGATGAGCAATTTGAAGCAGAAAAAGGGAGCCATTTGCATCTTTAAACATGAGTGCTGTGTATTTAGTGACATATTGGTTCCATTAAGTTGAATGTTTCTTGGGCATGGTTTTGTTTTTGATTAAAAGTCCTGCTCTTTTTTTGGTTTTAAACCAAAATCTACTTAAATGCTTGTCAGAATAAGAAATAAAACTACTAAATAGAAAAATATATTTTTTCCAGTGTGCTCTGTTGGGTATATTTGAGCACAGCTTGAATCTTGCAAGAATATTTGGTATTCTCACCATCTAACTATTGCTCCATTTTAGTTGGGATTTTCCTTGGTCACATTGACTAATAGCAAAGCTGATTCCCCCATTCTCAGATCTCTTTCTCAGTTGGACCCTTTTAGAAAACGATTTGCATTCCTTTTGAATCAAGGACTAGACCAGATAGCTAGGAAAGTGTGTTAGGAAGTCTGAGTTCACCCACCCTAGAGGGGTTCTGGGAACACAAAATTGTTTGTTGCTGTTGGTGCATCCTTTTAAAGATGCAGTTTTAACACTTAATAGTCACTCATTTTGTCAAAACCTACAACATTGTGTGGTGTGAAGTGTAAACCATAATATAAGCTATAGACCATGGTTAGTAGCAATGCTTCAATACGTGTTCATCAATTGTAACAACAAAAGTACCACACTAATGAAAAATGTTAATGGGGAAATTTGTGGGAGACGGAAAGGATGGGGTGTATGGGAATCCGCTATATTTTCGATGTAACATTTGTGTAATCTGAAGTTTCTTAAAAAAGAAAAGAAGGAAGAAAAGAAAAAGAAAGACAAGCTTTTTCAGGCCTTGTTCCCTGGGTTCGACATGCTGATGTGCTCTTTCCTGTCAAGGGCGACTCTGGGGCTGGGTAGGAGCAAGGAAATCTACCCTTAAGGCTCTAGCAACATGTAGCACCCTAAGGTGGTTCCTGAAAATATGGGCGATATACTCAGAGGTGTAAACAGTAGGGATACCAAGGGGGGCAGCCAGTTCAGGCCCAGCCCCAAACAGAGGAGAGGTGAGCAAATCAACTCATGATCGTTTCAGTCAATGTCTGCCCAGGTGAGCATTTCTCATCTAGGCAGGAAAACCAGCAGCTCAGCAGCCCTGTTACTGGGCAGCCTTCAGTTAGACCCTTCCTACTGTGGCTAAGAGAAGTTGCTAGTGGGCTAACAGCCTTTGGGGAAAAAACTGCTGCCTCCCATCAGTAGGAGGACAAGGATCTGTCTTCAAGATGGTTTGGCTTTTACCACTTGATAAGAGAGGGAATCGGTGTGGGGAGCCTGGGCCAGAGGGGCAGGAATGCACAGTTGCTGGTGGAGAGCCAGCCAGGTAGACAGCACCACATTCTGTACCTGTCTTATGTAGCCTTGCTTTCTTGACAAAGGTCTGGTCTGATGCAGTTGTTCTCAACTGACCTGGGGTGATTTTGCCTTCCAGGAGACATCAGACAATGTCTGGAGATATCTTTGGTTTGGTAGGGTGTGCTACTGGCTTCTAGCAGGTAAGACTTGGGATGCTGCTAAGCATCCTGCAATGCACAGGCCAACCCTCTAAAACAAAGAGTGACCTGACCCCAAATATCAATAGTGCTGGGGCTGAGAAACCCTGGCCTAATGGTTGTAACAATTCTGCCAACTTGATACTCTAAAAGGTGTTAAGACTGGACTTCTGATGATAACTAGTACCCAGGTACCAAGTAAAGCAAGGCTTCCAGTCACAAGGAGCAAATTGCTGCAGTTACATAAAAGGGAATATTAGAAATGGACCATGATGTCTATCTTTAATTTTTTTGCAAAATGGCACAGGTGAAAAATCTGAAAGATGACTATTGGAATAAGTTAACAAAGAGGAAGAGTTTGTGTTGAAGTTGGTCCAAAGAAGTGGGGAACCTGTCATCAACCCCCTGCCTGTTTATCTGTATAATGATTGTTGTAGGGTATCCCAGCCTAAACCAGTTGGATGACTGGGCTACATAGCATCTCTCAGTTGACTCATTCTTAGGGGCACATTAGTACTGTGTTAGAGTGGAGAACATGGGGTTCCTAGTAGAGGCGGAATAACATTCATTATCTGGCAACAAGATTTTGTGTATTGTCTACTCTGAGGTTATTCATAGATTGTTTTTGAGAGTTAAAGACCCCTGAAGAGTGTTAAACTTCCAGATATACAAATTGCTTATGTATTGCATTAACAAAAGTGAACTTGAAGGCTAAGGTGTTATATGGGGAGATGATGGCTTTTACTCAACTGTAAAAAGAGTTATGAAACATGAAGCACTTCTTTCATTAAAAAATAATTATCATTTTCCTCTGATATTACCAAAGGTTGTTTTTTTTTTCTTTCTTTTTTTGTTTGTTTCCAACTCAATGAGAGTATTAACTTGGGATTAATTACTAGCAGGAAGAAAGAGGAGCTAGTGTCCTCTGGAATTCTCAAGAGTCAATAAGTGGGCAGACAGAATAGAAAAGAGAAACTATTGGGAACTGAATTGGGCCATCATCTCATCAAATGGTGTTATGTAGTAAGACATAACCAACAGTATGTGAACAAGTTCTGATTTGCTAAAAAGGAAACAAGGTGAAAAAAGCTGTTTGCTTTGAGCAAATTTCTGTCTCAATCAGCATCAAAACAATGAATGTTATTCTTTCCTCTGGTAGGAGTTTAAATTTGCATTGGATCCAAATCTATTAATTCTTTCTTTAAACGTTTTCCTAATATTTTTCTCTTTCATTCCATTCCCACTACAACCATCCAAACACTTATCACCTGAAGGGTGAATTATTTTATTGCTTCTCTACCTGGGCTTTAACCCTTTATTCTTTTTCTGCTTCAGTTCATCTAGCAGCAGTTGGAGCAGCAACAACAATAGTTATAAGAAACCAGTAATGATAAAGCAATATCTCCCACCCCTAATGGTAGGCAAGGCCAACCTTGGGCACAGTGATGTCCAAGGGTTAGGTACATGAGCCAAGCCAATCAGAATTTTCCCTGACATTTTATGTATAGATGCTTAGAAAAGAAGCTCTTTCCCTTGAGGTCGCTAAGTGGAATTATCTGTGGCCATGGAAGTTTCTGTGGTGCCCAAGCTAGCTGTGGCCATCCCTCTGTCTCACCAGCCCCTATTGCCTCCTACTCCAATGAAAAGAAAAATCTCATTTTTAATAGGAGAGATGAAGCCAACACATAGAAAGGATAGAGAGAGAGAGAAAGAGACAGAGCTGAAAAGATAATCTGAGTCCTTGGATTTACGTTTGCTATGTGCTTTAGTTGGGTTGAGTTGGGTTTCTGTCCCTTCCATCTAAGAGTCGTTATCAAGCCTGTTTTCTTCGCAATCCCCTCTCCCTGAGCTATCTTATTAAGTTCCGTGATTTTAATCACTTTGGCAGTAGATTCCATTTGTAGCCTACCCAGAAGGTGCTCTTTCTTCCTTGCTTATGGAACTCTGATTTGCCCAGCTCCAGGAATGACTCATGATTCATAGCTTTCCTATTCCACTTTGCCAGTAATTCATCTAGGAGTGGGCATTTAACCAGGGCTGGCCAATGAGATAGAAAGTCATGTCTTCTTGGAGTTCTGAGAAAGCTTTTCCTCACTGATAGGAGAGTGGTACATGAAGAGAAAGGTACTCTTTTCTCTACCCGTTTCCTTTTTGCTTGTGACTGTATCATATGAGATGATTAAAATGAACACGTGACCATCATCTTGCACCCTTGACAGGAGACCTTCATGAGAGGAGAATGGAAAGATAGACATAGCCTTGGTCCTTAATGACATGACTGAATGGTGAACCAACATTGGAATCACCTTTCAGACTTCCTGTTACAGCCGATATTTAAATGTCTTTGTTACTTAAGCCACTGGTAAGCTAGTAGTCTGTTACTTGCCATCAAACACACACTAATTATTATTATTTTTAAAACAGCAACTATGAATTCATACCTCCCCAATTACCTCAAGCCCCGACCTCTCTCTTGAGTTTCAGATCCAGCTACCAGCTAGACAACACTCCAGGGTGTGCTGCAGATATCTCAAACTCAACAGGTCCCAAACCAAACTCATCCTCTCACCTTGCAAGCTTTGTTTTATATCCCCTGGGTACATAAGTCACATACCCGGGAATCACTCTTTATTCTTCCTTTTCTCTCACATTCCATATCCAATAAATCAGCAAGTTATGTTGATGTGATTCCCTAATCTGTCTTCTCACCAATTCCATTGTCACTACTTTAGTTTGGGCAGAGGGGTCACTGCCTCCTTCCAAGTGCCTTACTTGCCTCTGGCCATGCTCTCTCCAAGCCACTCTCCACCAGCTTTCAGCATGATCAACCCAAGGTGCAGCTCCAACCCTGTCCTCCCCTTGCCTGAGACCCTTGGGGCTTCCCTATGGACTAAGGTAGTGGTTCTCAAAGTTTGGTCCCTACACCACCAGCGTCAGCATTACCTGGGAACTGATTAGAAATGCAAATTTTCAGGCCTCACCCCAGATGGTGCTTGGGACAGATCCCAGCGCTCTGTTTTAACAAGCCCTCTAAGTGAATCTGATGTGCTAAAGTTTAAAAACCATTTCCAGCCCAAGGTAATAAAACCCAAGTTCCTTGACAGAGCATGTAAGGGCCTTGGGTCTCACTCTTGTACACATGTCTAATCTCATCTCTTGTCACTGCTCTCTATTCACTGATCCAAATATCAGAAATTTTTATGGAGTTTCCATTATGTGTCAAGTTCAATGTTACAGCAATAAGTGAGACACAGTGTCTGCCCTGTCGAAGCTCACAGCCTGGGGACAAAGGACAGCAGCTACGTAGGCAATTGCTGTACAGTGTACTAAGTGCTTTAGGGCTAAATCTGTGCCTGCTGGCATCTCTAGCTTTCTCATACCTCTGTGAACATACACTTTTCCATACCCTCTTTGCGTAAGATCCTCCACTGCAAAGAATGCCTTCTCCACTTTCAGAATCCTTCTACTCGTTTCTTCTGCACAGAATCATTCCCTCCACTGTGCAGTTTCTGAACTTTGTAACTGTAGACACATTTCTGTTAGTGGATCCCTCACACATTACTATAATTATTTATTTACCGTCTCCTTCACTGGACTCTGGGCTATTTTTAGAACCTGGACAGTAGTCTTTTGTCCTATTCCTCTTCCTATCTACAGGCCTCAAATAGTAACTGGCTCAAGGTAGTTGCTTGAAAAGGACATGTGGAACTGAACTGGAGTTATAAAATTCACCAAAAGGATGGGAGCGGCTTCCTCCCTCTATGCTAGCAGAGAAATTCTTTTCTCAGCTGCCTTTTTCACTGTGAAGTCCTGGAATGAGGGCTGGGAGGGAGTGCAGCCTGGGGCAGGGTGGAGGAGGGAGCAGTTCTCTCGGCTGCATTCTGTGTGGGGGAGCCAGGGGGAGAGTGGGGAGCAAAGCAGGCTTTAAATGCCATCATCTGGGCATCTCCGCAGGCTGAAGGGCAGGAGAGGCCCATAAGCCAAAGCTGGAGCCCAGCACTAGCCTAGTGCTGTGCAAGGCTTATGCTTGAACAGTGGTTCTCACCTGGAAGGCTGGTTAAGACGCACATTGCTGGGCCCCACCCCTGAGCTTCTAATTGGTAGATCTGGGGCGGGGCTTGAGAATTTGCATCCCTAACAGGATCCCAGTTTCACTACAGATGCTGGTCCAGGGCCATATTTGGGAACCACTGTGCTAGTAGAATGCCTGATACCAGATCCACGGCTCTCAACTTTGCAGAAACATTAGAATCACTTGGGGTGTTTTAAAAACTCTCACCCACAAACTGGCCTGTGGATCTGACCTGGAAAAAGGGATATTAAAAAGAAATACTGCACTAACACATAAACCACAATGTCTCAATGGCTTAACATTAATAAAAAAATTCTCATTCACATAAAAAAAAAAAAAAAAGAAAAGAAAAGGAGAAAGAAAGGAAAAAAGAAATACTGCATTAAAGCAATGAACTCCAAATAGCAAAATACCTGTTTGGATAAAGTTCATTAAGAAAATGTTTTATGGAGCATTTGTTATCTTCTAGGCACTGTGTTGGAGATGGGGATGCAAAGATGAGCAAGACCCAGCCCTACTCTCAGGAACCACCAGTCCAGTGTGGGGCCGGTGTTCATATCGGTGGTTCTAAAATGTGGTAGAGCAGTGATACACAGACTTAGAGGAGCACTAAGGAGGTGCATCGGATCCAGCCCGGGGAAGGGGGGCACTCAGGAGTGATGATGGCCTGTTCAACAGCTTTAGAAATCCTGAGAGGGAAGCTTCTAGGTCATATAACATGAGACTTCATTGAGTCCAAGAACTTCTGCCTGAATCCAAATCTATCCTTTACTTCTTACTAGATGTGTGACCTTGGAAAACCACCCGATTTCTCTTTGCCTCACTTTCCCCATATTTAAAATGGGAAAAATAATAGAATTGTTGGGAGGGCAAAATAGCATAATGTATGTGAAGCTGGTATAGCAAAGGACTCAAACCAAGTGCTCTATAAATGTCAGTTGCTATTTCGGAAGGTCCCCTTAGTGTCCCCTGTTAGCGCCACTGCCATTGTGAATGTCAGCCCTTGCCGGGCTGTGGAGCAGCGATGCCCCCCTGCGCTGCTGGGACTGGGACATCAGGATTCCTTCCCCTCCCCTAAGCAGCTCCTATGGCTGCAGAATTCTTATGTTAACCCTTTTCCTGCTGTAGTGTATTGAAAATGACTGCTGTTTATCTACTCTAGGCAAGAAACCTGAAAGGCCAAGATGGTGGAATTGGGTCTAAAATGTAGCTAGACTTTGGTTTTTTTTTTTTCATGTTTTTATTTATTTATCCCTCCCTTGCTGCTTGTGCTCGCTGTGTCCATTTGCTGTGTTTTTCTGTGTCTGCTTGTCTCCTTTGTTGCGTCATCTTGCTGTGTCAGCTCACCGCGCCGCGCGGGCCGGCTTGCCTTCACCGGGAAGCCCTGGGAATCAAACCTGGTGCCTCCCATATGGTAAACAGGAGCCCAAGCACTTGAGCCACATCTGCTTCCCAAAGTGTAGCTAGACTTTGAACGAGAGACTGGTCTTTAAATAAAGACATCAAATAAAATGCATTTCATGTTTTGACATCAGAGGCCCTTTTTGTTCCCTCCAGTACTCATGGTGGTGTTCTGTTGGGCTTATTTTATGGGATAAAAGATTTCCTGATAAGGGAGGTATGACAGCATGATCTAAGCCGGTTTCTGTTTACGGTTCACTGTGGTTCCTTCAGGTTGGGGGATCACAGTTTAATGCACCTCCTCAGTTAAAACCATAACTACCGTTACCCTAAATGCCCAGTCCCATTTTTACCTGCCCCCCAGAGCCTCCTTTCTCTACTCAGGAGATCTGACTCTATTCCCCACCCATCAAGTAGCAATCCATCGTCATCAGGCAGGCCTGGGTTTTATTTACCTGCCACAAGTCCCAAACTGTTTTCCATTTTAGGCAAGATTTATGTTGGCTAAATATTGGCACAAGCAAGTCATAAGCTTAATGTGTTCTTAAACACCATGGCAGATCGCTGAGCAGATGTTCTAACATTTACAAATTGGTTTTCATTTATGGCTGCTCAGAATGACACCTGCCTTCGCTGCCGTGTTCTTGTCAGGACGGTGGTGTGTTCCAGTTCAGAGATTCTCAACCTGTGCTGCACGATTAGATTCACCTGGGGAGCATTTACCAATCCAGATACCCAGGCCAACCACCAGGCCAATGAAGTAAAAATCTCTGGGGATGGCACCCAGGCATCAGTGGTTTTTAGAACTCTGTGCTCTAGTCCAGTGCCTCTCGAACTGTAATGTGCCTAAGAATCCCTTTGGGGATCTTGTTAAAGTGTAGATTCTGATTCAGTAGGTCTGGGTGGGGCCTGAGACCCTGCATTTCTAACAATTGTCCATGCAGTGCAGATGCTGCTACAGTCCAGGAAACACACTTGAGTAACAGGGCTGTGGTCCTTTCTAGAGCTTGTTAATCAGCCTTGCAATTTCCCAGAATTCGTGCGTCCTCTTGAGTTTGAGATTATTTCCACATTTATCAATCACTCCCCTAAATCTGGCTCCCTCCCCACTGTCCTTCCTGCATTCTGCGGCCACACTCTCACAGTAATGCCATTTCAATATAGTTCGCTCCTCTCCTCTAGGTGGTGCTTTCCTGACAACCAGCACAGCAACGGTATAAAATAAAGGAGTCATCTAACAGAACCTAAGTGTATTCTTCTGTGGATCTTATTTCTATTTTGTCTAGCTGCCTGAGCTGCAAAGTTCGCTGAACACAAGGACTTGTCCTCCAGCTAAGTGAACTATGAACAGTATGTGATTTAGTAAATGATGGAACCTAGCGTCTCAGTGATTCGTGCTCCAAGTAGGTTAATCACAAACATTAGGTTTTCAGATGGAAAACGTCATTAATGATGGAAAGAGAATTGGGAGAAACACAAGGCCAAAAGTAACTCAGTTTTCAAGATTGGCTAGGATTCTATAGCAAAGTACCTTAGAAAATATAATTTCCTGGCTAATATTCTGTTGGTTTTAGAGCAATATTTTTCAAATAATTATCTGTGGGCCCTGGCCTGGGGGCATATTCTTGGGGATTCAAGACTTTTCTATGAGGCTTTAAAAAATAGAGCATTTCATGCTGATAATAACCTAAAATGTTAATCTAAAGCATGCAGGATCATCAGGATGACCGAGTGCTGGCACATGGTTTCAGTGCCTGCATTTGTGTTCATATTTATGACAGTATACATGCCAAGCGGCCGTACTTTAATTGTTGCAGGCAAGTGATAAAAGAATAGCGGACAGAGGGAGGCTCAGAAAATCATGTACTTGAGCCAAGAGAAGTGCAAATGGCATTACAGGGAGTCGTACAAACAAAAGTAACCTCAGTAGGTTAGTGAGAGTATTAAGTCACCCGCTGCACCATGTTTTA
>PVKH010043937.1:0-10660 GCA_004027955.1 Chaetophractus vellerosus | reverse complement strand
CGGGCCCCAAGAGTAACATTTTAGATGATGGAGAGAAATAAGAAGTATTTAATGATCATTTCTAACAGTAAGGGAATGTCCAAATTGCATCAAGCCACATTAGTTATTTATCTTCAAGACACTGAGTGATAATTCTGTTTGCTGTATGTATTAGGAAACAACAGAAGTTTAAACAAATTAAATTTTTGCACAAATTCTGCTTTCCTGCACAATTGGGAAATGCTCCATATTTATAGTTCTCTCGTAGGAGTTCACTTTATAAATATACTTAGTTTTTAATGAGACACATTTAAACTAAAGATTCCAAAGCCAAACTTGGGTTATATCTCTAAGAAATCTTGAGTTATAACCTGTGTAAATAAAGTGATTGAACCCTACCCTTTCTTGGGCTATGATGCTAAGATTTCGTGAATTTTAATCATTCTAGTTAGACTGCACAAACCCTGACCATGGCTCTTAAGGTGATCTTTAAACACTGCTAAGGGCTACAAAGTAGTTGTTTGTTCAACTGAGCATCCTTTTCCTTGAAAAGTTAAAATTTTCCCATTCATTCCCTTCATTATTTAAGAAGTTTGGGTGTGATTTTTTGAGTTATGACTCGTGCTACAGAAGTTTGAGACTGGCAGAAAAATCGCTCTAAATAGAGGTCCTACAGCTGTGAAATGTTCTTTTCCTGACGCAGTTTAAGTCTGGAAGCATTTAGAGTATGAAGTAAGAGTCTTCACTTTTATTGGCTATGTGTGGGTTGTTTGGTTTCTTGGCAGGCATGTTTTGCATGCTGAATATTTCCCATGAATACTTTCTTTTTGTTTAGTGTTTGGGGACCTCTCGTTCTACTAGGTAACCCATAAATTAAGCAAAACAAATTTAATATCCTTTTTTTCATGCTTTGGTTTACACCTTTAAGGGGAAAGCATTTGGGGTCTAAATTTTGTGCTTAATTGCCTAAATTCTGGATTTTTGTTTTGCTTGTTATAAACCCTCAATGAGTTTGTAATTTCCTTTGAGGATAGGGATTATCTTATGTTTATTTATATCCACAAGGTTCCATACAGTGCTCAACATAAAATATGACTTCAAAGTAGGAAAAAAAAAACCCAACTCTTTACTTTAGATTTCACTCATTCCTAAAAATATTGTAAAATGTTTGCTAACAAATTAAAACTGTAAAATTAAATCAAGGAGATGGTTTAAATATCTTGTGACCAAAAGATGCTCCAGTATTTTAGAGCTACTCTTTTATAAAAGCTCCTATGTTAAATACAAGTAGTTCTTACTTATTTATATAGTAGCTTTCTGCATATTCACTTTTCACTTCTCTGCTAAACTGATCATAACTTTTAAGAGAAAGCTAAAAATTCAGCTCTTTCTGCCCCTCACTTGTCCACTGTGAGTGTCAAGCCAAAAGACCAGCCTGATCAAGATAAATCATAACAGCTCAGTTTACAGGTGAATGCATATTGAATCTTGTTTCATACATTTTTATCTTACTGTGTCTTCTTCTCTATATACTACCTAGGTTCAGGTCCTCATCACAATTATATTAACCATCTATTGTAGCCAGTTTCTCCTTTCTTCAATCAATTTTTCAAATTGCTACTAGATTAATCATTCTAAATCTTACCCTGGTCTTACTCCCTCCTTTCAAAAAATAAAAAATTAACAACTGACTTTCTATTTGCCAAAGAATGAATTCCAAAGAAAATGGCTACTAACAGATATTTTGAGAAAAGCATAACATATCTCTCAAACCAAGTGTTCATGGAAAAAGATTGTATAAGATGAAAATAGAAAAGTAAGATAAGTAGATAAATAAGTAAATAAAATAGATATGAAGGTATTTCTCTACAACTTTAAGGAACTTTCCCCCTGTTTGGCAATAAGGAGTAACTGCAGTATTTTTTTAGCAGAAAATGATATAAGATTTGTATTTTAAAGGCTTCACTTACACTATAGTGAGTATGAAAAGGAGAAAAAGGGAACCAGAAGAGAAATTGGCTCTATGCCCTTCTCAGCAGGTCCAGGTGAGAAATGATATGACAGTGGAGAGACGGAGACATCTGGAGCAAAAATGAAGGAACTTGCTAATCCATTAGAGGAGTAAGGTGGGGAATTTGAAAGGGCAGAGAATGACTTTGAGTTTCTAGCTCTGATCACAAAATGGATGGTTTTTACCAGTAACAAAAATAGGTATACTAATGGAAGAACAGATTTGGTTGGGATTGGAAGGAATAGGCAATTAGTGATGAGGGTGCGGTATGAAGAGCACGCTGAGTTTAGTTTTATATGTGTTGAGGTTGAGCTCCTCAATTTGAATGGAACACTCAGAGAAGACATGCAATGTGGAAATCCCACTTGTGCTTTTTCTTTTAATTTCCCATAGTGTCCAGTGTATTGCCTTTAGTGTTCAATAAATTTTTCTTGAATGAATGAACAATTATGAACGTGTGGATGAATAAATGAATGAATGCATTCTAATCCCATCCCCTAGACTAGCTCATGAGTACGTCAAGGAGAGCTCACAGTAGGAATGTACCCTGTACTGTAAATGTTATTAAGCAGACATGGGCCAAGTCTACTTTACCTGAGCCACAGAAAGAACTAGCAAAAATGAGATTTCCCCTGATCAGTCTTCAAATGTCCATCTGTGCATAAGACCAGGCAGGGAGAGGCAAGAAAATGGCTCTTGCCGCTATAGTTCTATGTGCTTGAAACTCTATTTTTGCTTTGTTCTTCTTTGCTATCCCTGCCTTTTCATTTATTTATTTTTTGTTGTTGCCTTTTTATTTTTTATTTTTTTGTTATTTCCTTTAAGCATTTTTTCTTCTTTCTTTGCTTTCCTGTTTATTAATATTACGTATTTTTTTTATCTGATTCTTATCTTAAATATCATTTAAGGTGTTGAGAATACCTGTAGAGAGAGAGGCTGGTGTTAGCAGAAAAATTCAGAAGCAATTTAAATTCCATCAAAATGGAAAAGAGGACTTTCATATTAGCTTAGGTTTAGTTTTAGAGGACAGCCAAGTAAAATGTACTATAACATGATTGTCATGGACTCTAAGCACTTTGTAAAGTTTCAAAATATTTCAATAATGTCTTTAATTATCTTGTGGTGACAACTAGGAACTTTGGCCTTAAAAAAGTCACTTCATCAAAGAGAAGTATCTACTTCAGGTTCAAACTCAAGGCTAAAAAAACGAAACAGAAGGTACTAAAGATTTCTTAATGGGCTCCAATGTTGTAACAACCAGTAGTAGATGAAATCACTGTCTTTGAGTTCTGCTTGGGAATTGAGTATTATCTTCCCAATATGGTGTCTACATTACTAAAATTGATAAATATTTGATGAACTTAGAAAAAAAGGAATCACTGGATGCATAAATTCTCACTCAGTAAATATTTGTTGAATAAATACATCTATCTTCATAGTACAAAGGTGAATAGATGGTAGCTCTGCCCTGATTAAAGATCAAAAATTCTGTTAAGCAAATTCAGAATTAGCATACTTTTTCTTTCCTGAGGTGGTATAGCAAAGATGCAAACAACATAAACATTGGAGGAAAAAATATTTTGATTCAAGTCACTCCTTCAGTTCTTAGTAGCTGTGTAAAAATAAATTGCTTAATTTCTCTAAACCTCAGTTTCTTCTGAAAAATGGAGATTGCAGTGCCTATCTCTTTGAGTGAGGGTTAAATATGACCATGTATTAAAGCATTTAACATGGCAGTGACCGTGAAGTACATGATAGCCGTAGTTATTCCCTTCAAGTGTTTAGTGGTTTCCAAAGAAACAAAATCAAAATTTAAATTTAGCCCAATATCAAACTAAGGTTAAAAAACAATAAAAGATATTAAAAAACTTCCTTGACAAAGAATGAAATGCATGTCCCTGAATGATATTGCTTTTTATTGCTTGCAGTTTGCTTTATGCATATTGAATTCCAGGACTCCTTTTAACTCAGGAAAACCATAGACCCCTTACTAAGTAATAGTACACTAAACTGTGTATTATTTAATAAATATATCACACCTGCACCAATATGTGCCTACAAGAATAATGGTGTTTTGAATTTCAATTCAAGCTCATGCACCCCTTGTTAAGAACCCCTGTTCTAACGTAACTGGGGTTAGCATCTCATACCTGAATTACTTGGAGGAGTTTAAGTCAGGTAAGAAGATCTTTACTCAGAGGAGGCACAGATTTGGTGAATTCCAGAACCTGGACTGAGGAATTAATTTTATGGCTGCTACTGATGAGCATGGCCAGCTAGGGAGTCCTTGAAGAGAGGTGGGCAGCATGAGTCATCATTCTCAGTGAGTGACCGGCATAGGTCAACCACAGGTGAGGTACTCACGCAAATGATAGAGAAAGATGACTCACTGCATTTTAACTGAGACTACTTTTAGTGGGTAGGGATGTTCCAATTAAAGAGAGAGACAAAAACCTCTATTATTGCTTTGGCAGCTCCTTTTGTTTGTTTTTGACCCTGCTTATCTCCCAAATTAGATAAAGTAACAGAAATAGAGGTAAGGTTCATGGAGAGGCTGAGATAAGAGGAAGGCCTGGGGAAATTCTGCCTGAAGTAATTGGAGAGCAGGTCTGACTGGAAGGAATGTGATTCAGGCTATTACAAATTGACAGAAGAAATAGGATAGATATAATAGTTACTTTTTTATTTCAGAAAGGTATGCATACAGATATTTTTATTTTTCAATTTAAAGAATAATAAGATGAGATTTTTTCAAAATATTGGAGATTTTCCTACTTCCTAGGAAATCCACTAAGCATTTACATCTCTCCCTGGGCAAACATGACGTGATATTATCCTTTTCCCTCTCAACTTGCTACCTTACTTTTGTTAAAGAGTCTTAATGACTGCCTTAGGTAAAACTGATGAAGAATGCAAATGATGACAGATCCTGGTGAGCAATAATATGGCACAGTGACATACAGAAAGACTGCATTATTTAGGGAACAGAATGATTGTCATACTGCACTGCTATGTGACAGCATGAGCATGGAGTAGGCTAAATCCAGTAATGACTGAAAATATGTAGTGCTTTTAATCAGCTCACATAAATGAGTCTCACCACTGCTTAGAAGTCTATGAGGGAAGCAGGTATGGCCCAAGCGACTGAGCTCCCACCTACCACATGGGAGTCCCGGGTTCTGTTCCCAGTGCCTCCTGGAGAAGGTGAGTATACAGCGAGCTGGTGCGACCAGCAGGTGCGGTGAGTTGACGACACAACAATGAGACACAAAGAGGAAAGACAGTGAGAGACACAAAAAAGCAGGGAGCTGAGGTAGCTCAAGTGATTGAGTGCCTGTCTCCCATGTGGAGGTCCCAGGTTCAAGTTCCCAGTGCTCCCTAAAGAGAATATGAGCAGACACAGAGAGCACATAGCAAATGCACACAGAGCAGACAGCGAGCACAAACAATGAAGGGGGAATATATAAAAAGAAAATAAACCTTAAAAAAAAAAAGAGAAGACTACGAGTAGAAAGAGTTCTTGGTCACTTTTTATGATGAACATTTTCGGAGGAAGGTAGAAATATATTACTGTTTTTCCCAAATCATCAGACTGAAATGAATGAATGAATGAATGAATGAATGAATGAATGAATGAATGGAAGCCAGGCTTAGTTAGGACTCTTTAGCTCTCCCTAATATTCATCCTTTCCTAGCAGCCTCACAGTCAGCTGCAACTAAAACAATTTGAAATTGTTTGCTCTCGTCATCATCATTTGACCCTTGTTTCTGAACTCAGCCCAGCATTTTTCTTATTGCCACTTGAGGCACAATAAATTATAGTTCCAGGAGCCCTTCACTGACCTGTTAGAGAGGTGGTATAAGAGGAATGAGTCTAGTGTGGGTTTTTGCAGCACCAAGTTGGTAAGTTATGACTCAGTATACGAGACCCATCTAAGACTGCTTCTCTCCCTTTGGTTTATTTTTTTTTTAAAGATTTATTTATTTTATTACATATCTCCCCTTCCCCCCGCTGTGGCGACGCGCCGAGAGTGGTCACTGCACAGGCGCGGCTTTCCCCGCTTGTGGGCGATCTCTGCGTCCGTTCACGGCCGGCGCTTGATTCGGGTGGCTGGCTGCGCTCCATCCGCGGGCGACCTGCCCTGCCCGTGGCGGCTCTTGCCCTGTCCGTGGCAGCTTCTTGCCCTGCCCACGGCGGCTCCGGCCCGCCCATGGCGGCTTGCCATTCTCAAGGCGGTCTGCCCGCTAGGAGAGGTCCCCGGGAATCGAACCCAGGGCCTCCCATGTGGTATGCCGGCGCCTATCCACTGGGCTATCGAGCCGGCCCCCACTCTCCCTTTGGTTTAAGAAGAACTCAAAGTTATGTTAGGAACTGCCTGCTTCTGAAGAATGGAGAGATTTCTCAAAATGTAATGAAAAACACAGACTGAGAAATATAAGTTGGTCTTGAATTTCTAGGATATTGGATTTTCTTATATGACTAGTTACTGCAAAGCAGTTTCCCTCAAGCTACATGCCACATAAATATGTTTTCAGAGAATAGAATTCAACAAAGAGGAAATTCATCCAGAAGCAAAGCTGCCAGCTCATATCTTCTCCCAGTGCTCTAGGCTGTTTTCACCAAATATCCATCTCTAAGATACTATCCCACTCCCACCCCCAGGACATTAGGACTCATGAACAGATGATAAAACAAATTATTCATAATAATAAATCCCAATTTGAATACATATACATTCAAATGATTTTAATTTGTGAAAATTACTAAACAACTTTTGGAATTAATAACTGTGGATTAAGGATCCATAATATGATAAAATCTACTAGCAGTTTTGGTAAATTTTTATGGCAGCTTCTAAGTCCCAGTTGAAGGTGAAGGTTGAATGGAGTAAAGCTTACCCCAGTAAATCCAGAAACAATCCAGCCAAATAAAGAAAAGGAAGATGATAATAAGAACACAGAACAAATCCATTTTTCTTTTACCCTCCAACTTTTACTGGTTGCTTTAATAGTTCTTAGATGAAAAGTTTGTGTTAAAATATACCACCAAACATGAAATAAATAAATGTTGAATCACTAACTAAAAATATCAGCCAGTAGTCAAAATCAATCAGATCCAGAAGATCAAATTTCCAGGAGAAGCTGAAAGAAATGGTTTCCTATAGGTACAACATAAGAGACTACAGGTGACCTCTGAGGAGAAAAAGAAACAAAAGTGGCAGTCTGGAGTATCTTGTGTTGATTACATGGGAAATTGTGTCAGAACCTGAAAATTGCAATGATTTACCAAAGATCCATGGACACTTTTCCTCTTGGAATCTTTAATTAATGGTACAAGTGTTTAGGTGTTTGGAATTATTGAACAACTATTTTGTAATTATTTTAGAACTGCAATTCTGTCCGTAGTTAGAGGTCTTTTTATGTCTCTGTTCTGCAGAAATTGCTCTGTTTCTAGTTTTATTCTTACTTCCCAAAAGATGACTGACAAAATAAAAATGGACCCACCCCTAAAATTTACAAATTAAAATATGTGGTATATGTGGTATTTTTTCCTTTTTAAACATTTCTATTTTACGGCTTTCTTATTCTTATTACCTAGTAATAGTTAATATAATACATAGGACTGAAATATTGGAGAGAGAGTTTAAGGAGATTTTTGAGCTTTCATTAATTTTTTAAATATTTTAAAATAGGAAATTAAATGCTCTTGATCTAGCATGTTTATTATTATTTTATTTATTTATTTATTTTTAATTTATTACATATCCCCCCCTTTCTGCTTGTTCTTGCTGTGTTCATCTTTTTTTGCGTTCTTCTGTATCTGCTTGTCTCCCCCTGCTGCAGCGACCTGCCAAGTCAGTTCACTGCGCGGTGGCCTGCCTGCTCACGGCGGCTTGTCCTGCCTGCGGTGGCTTGCCTTCTCAAGGCAGTCTGCCCACTCGAGGAGGCCCCAGGAACTGAACCCGGGGCCTCCTATGTGGTAAACCAGTGCCCTACCAATTGGGCTATAGCCGGCCCCCTCTTTATTATTTTTTTTAAGAACTTTTTAAATTTATGACTAGGAGAATTGGGATATTCTGCCATATTCATTGTGAAAATGACCATCAACCATTTTCTCAGTTTCAGAACAATGTCTGGGGAATTGGTGATAACCTAATAAAATTTTTTTTCTTTTCTTTACTTATTTTTTTTTGGTTTTTGAAGTACGGGGGGCCAGAGATTAAACCCAGGACCTCATATGTGGGAAGCTGGCACTCAACTACTGAGCCACATCAGCTTCCCTGAGTTGGTTTTTTGGTTTTGTTTTGTTTTGCTTGTTGTTAGTTTTTGTTTTTTCAGGAGTCACTGGGAACAGAACCTGGACCTCCCATGTGGGAGGCAGGAGCTCAACCACTTGAGCCACATCCACTCCCCCAAAATTTTTAATTAAACTTTTTAGTTTGAGATAACTGTAGATTCACATGCAGTTGTAAGAAGTAATACAGAGCTATTCCTTGTAAGGTTTACCCAGTTTCTCCTTGACATTGATACAGTCTATAGATTTTGTTTAGATTTCCCCAGTGTTTCTTGTACTCATGTCTGAGCGTATGTGTGTGCATGTGTGTATAAGTTCTATGCAGTTCTATCAAATGTGTGAGGCTCATGTATCCACTACCCATGACCACACCCTTCTATTCTCCCACCCCCTCATCACCCTCCTCCATTCCTAACTCCTGGCAACCACTAATCTGTTTTCTATCTCCATAAATTTGTCATTTCAAGAATGTTACATAAACAGAATCATACAGTATTATGGATTGGTATTTTTCACTCCAGATAATTTCCTTGAGAGTCATCCAAGTTGTTGTGTATACTAATAAAATTTTTTAAAATTGACTTTGTTAAATAATAAAGGAACACAAATGTAATCATAATCTTAATCTTGTTTTAGGATTTTTTTCTTGATGGACATTTTTCTTCTCTGAATAGTCTGGTTTAGTGTTTCTCAATCACCTGGAGGATGTATTAAACTAAAACACAGCTTGCTGGGCCTGCCCCTAGAGTGTCTGATTATGTAGGTCTGGAGAGGGTCTGGGACTATACTTACCCATAAAACTCAGTGAGGCTGATGCTACCTACCCCACTTTGAATAGCATGGTTTACAATTTATAATTATGAGCTCATTATAATTCTATTATAATAGAATATTATGCCTTTTTTATGTACATGTACTTACATATATATAACAACATATTATTCTACTGCACTCTAAAAAATTCATTCTCCCTCTACTGTATATACTATAACTGAAAGTTGTGGGTCTAGTAGAGAAGGTATTACATCCCTTAGGCTTTTCAAGGAATCCTCCATTATACCCAGGAGGGTAACAGACTTTCTAAGTCAGATATTAAATAAATAGGACACAGGCACTTTACAAAAGAAGAAATACACATGGGCAATAAACACATAAAAAAGTTTTCTAAGAAGTAATCAGGGAAATGAAAATTAAAACTATAATTTGTTCATAAGTTACTTCAAAGTTTGGTAACATGGAAAATTGGTAAGAGGACAGAGAAACGCGTAGCTGTGGTAGCTAACGGGCACAACTACTTTAAGAGACAATTTTTCAGCACTTATTAACTTTGAATATGCCCTATGACCCAGCTACTGTAATACCAGATCACCACCCTATAAAAAGAACTAAATACATGCCAAAGGAGGTGTGCTAGTTTAGAGCTACATACCCTGGAAAAACACGTTCTTAAACTTAATCCATTCTTGCAAGTGTGTGCCCACTGTCAGTAGTTAAACTTGCCCCTTCTTTCTGAATAACCTTTTGATGAGGTTAGTTCTGTGAAGGGGTAGTCCAACCCAGTCAGGACTGGTCTTAAACCAATTACTGGAGTCCTTTATAAGCAGAATGAAATTCAGATATATAAAGAGAAAACCTTGTGAATATTCTCACTGACCTGATTTTGTGATAATCAGTACATGCTAAACATTTGCTATATTAGAAACCATGAATGTGTCCTCAGACCTAGCTTTTCTCCCTAGGTCTGGTTTTTGGAATGATGGTGATAAACTAAGCCTGATTTATTATATGACCATCCTGAACAGGAAAAGACTGCAACTTTGGGTATCTTTGGTCAACCTTAAGAGATATCACAGGGGGACAGATGTGGCTCAGGTGGTTGGGCGTCCATCTCCCATATGGAGGGACCTGGGTTCAATCCCGGGACCTCCTAGTAAAAAGAAAAAAAAGAAAAATATAGAAAGTGCATGCACCGCCAGGCCCTGCAGGCGGGTGAGCCGTCAGGCTCCACAAGCCACACAGCAAGATGATGACTTAACAGGAGACTGACACAAGGGAGAGCCAAGACGAGACACACAAAAAAAAACAGGAACTGAGATGACACAGGTGATAGGACATCTCTGTCCCACATTGGAGATTCCAAGGATTGAATCCCAGTGAAGACAGGAGGAGAAAGATGAGAAGAAAGGGCAGGAAACAGACACAGAGAGTTGCCCAGTGAATGGACACAGAAACAGCAAAAACAAGGGATGGGGGGGGTGGTAAAAATGGATAAAAGTAAATAAATAAATCCTTTAAAAAATGTATAGGGGAGGAAGATATGGACTATAATTAGTGGTAATACTTTGACGATGCTCTTTCATGATTTGTTTACAAAT
>PVKH010043936.1:0-10659 GCA_004027955.1 Chaetophractus vellerosus | reverse complement strand
CGGGCGACCTGCCCTGCCCGTGGCGGCTCTTGCCCTGTCCGTGGCAGCTTCTTGCCCTGCCCACGGTGGCTCCGGCCCACCCATGGCGGCTTGCCATTCTCAAGGCGGTCTGCCCGCTAGGAGAGGTCCCCGGGAATCGAACCCAGGGCCTCCCATGTGGTATGCCGGCGCCCTATCCACTGGGCTATCGAGCCGGCCCTGTAGTTTTCTATATATAAGTCTTTCATACCCTTAGTTAAATTTATTCCAAGATATTGACTCCTTTCGTTGCTATGATAAATGGATTTTTCTTGATTTCATCCTTAGATTTCTTATTATTAGTGCATAGAAATACTACGGATTTTTGCACATTGATCTTGTACCCTGCCACTTTGCTGAATTTGTTTATTAGCTCTAGTAGCTTTGTTGTAGATTTTTGGGGGACTCTCTATATATAGCATCATGTCATCTGCTAATAGTGAAAGTTTTACTTCTTCTTTTCCAATTTGTATCCCTTTTATTTCTTTTTCTTGCCTAATTACTCTGGCTAGAACTTTCAGTACAATGTTGAATAATAGTGGTAACAGTGGGCATCCTTGCCTTGTTCTTCATCTTAGAGGGGAAGCTTTCAGTCTTTTACCTTTGAGTATGATGTTAGCAGTGGGTTATTCTAGATTCCTGGCTGCTAAAACAAATATCACACAATGTTATACTTAAGCAATAGGGCTATTAACTCACAGTTTTCAGGCTGGGAGAAGCTTAAAATTGAAGCATCAACAAGGCAATGCTCTTTTGATGTGGCATTCTGGGGCACTCTGGGGCTGGCTGCCAGCCATCCTTGGGTCCTTGGCTTTTCTGTCACATTTTAGCATATTCTCTTTTCTCTTAGGGTTCTGCTGACTTCTAGCTTCTGCTCTTTTCCTTGATGCCACTTTTATATTCTTTTTTCTAGATACTTGAGATAATTTTTTAAAAACTGTTATTTAATAACAAAATATTTAAGGATCTGAATTAAGCTATGTTTTTATTTATGTGGATATTTAATATTCTCATTTAAGATAGTTTCTAAATAGTCTATTGTTATTTTATTCTGTATTTACTCTTTGACTCAGTAGGCTCTTTTTTAAAATTTTTATTGTGGTAACATATATACAACTCAAAATTTCTCATTTTAACCACTTTCAGGTAAAATTACAATTATGTTGTAGTCCTATCATGACCACCATCAATTACAAAACTTTTTATGACTCAGACCTGCCTCTTGTTTCCTTTACTCCTTCAACTGAAAGACTTTGTTTTTTGTTTTTTTTTTTTTTTTTGGTTTGTTTTTTCAGGAGGCACTGGGAACCAAACCCAGGACCTCCCATGTAGGAGGCAGGAGCTCAACTGCTTGTCTACACCTGCTCCCCCACTTTATTCTTTCAGTAGTAACAGTATGTTTTAAGAAAAAGTTCTTAAAAATTTGCCCAACAACCTTTTCTCAACTATGGTGTATCACCTGAGTAGGTCCTGCTTTCATGCATTCAACACATTGTGCCAATTACAAACATGATGAACTATTTAGAGGCACAGCGTTCAGAGTATTAAGAGAGAGACTGGGAGTCTTACGTAACATTCTCCTGTTAGCATATAATATGAATTAATTTGCTAGATTAAGTAATGAATGCTTTAGTATCACAGAGACACAGATGTTGGTATAGACATGGGTATGATAAGTAGGAAGAATGCATCAGCATTATGTCCATATTTGTATATTCTAGGGTGCTTACATGAGAAGACAAGTCAGAGAATGCAGACTAGACATGGAGAGGAACTCGGGGTAAATGCAAAGGAAGGAAAGGAGAGAAATTCAAAAAGGGAAAGGGAGTTCATAAAATTTTTCTTGGCTCATAGTTATCACTGGGACAAAACTAAATTAAATGTGGTGAATCAGCATCTAATATACTTAGCCATCTTCCTTCTGCTTCAATACATCTATATTTTCCTTCATCTGGACCATTTATTTGTAGTTCCTCCAGAGATATGTATGCATTATTGCTTCTATTTATGTTCACCAGCACTACGATCACCAAACATACACAGAGGTACTTATTATTCATCAAGATTCAGTTCTTCTAGTGAGTCTCTCTTACAATCCAAACTATATTCCCCACTCCAATGTTATATTTAGTACTCTATAGTATATTTTTGTCTTTCTTTACTCTTTCAATAAAGTGAAAGTTCCTTGAGGGCAGGAACCATATCTATTACAACATTTTTACTCAAGATACTGTCTTCCTGAAGATAAAAGAAAATAGGAAGGGTGAACTTTTAGACTCCGATCTCACATTAGAATTAATATTAGAGATAATTTTATAGTCACTCATTCAACTCCTAATATATGTCAGTATTGCACTAGGTTTTACAGATGTAGAAACATACAAACACACACACACACATGCACACATTTCCTGCTCTTGAGAAAACAGAGATAGAGTACTGTGAGGTTGTAAACAAGAATGAGGAAGATCTCTATGACTCAATCTGGAAGATATATATGATTTAATATTCCTAATTGAAAAATAAGGTGCAAAAGGGAACACATGGTATGCTATCTTTTAAATAAGAAAGGAGAAAAAGAACAGCCTTCCTATTTTTGTGGAAAAGACCAATAGAAAGTATGAATTAGAAACTGGTTACCATGATTAAATATAGGACGGGTGGGAAAAAGGATGGGTGTAAGGCTTTCCTGAATATATACTTGAAAAATGAAATTAATCAATGAAGATATAGAAAGCAAAACCTAAAATGGAATACAAATAGAATAATGGATCTAATTGTATATTAAATTGATAACAATAAACTCTCAAAGAAAATTATTTTACTTAACCTTTGCATATACAACTTTGACTGTACATGCTCAGTGAAATATATTCTAAAGGCAAAAATAACTGCAGAATTATTTTGAACTTTACTTCATGGTTTCGTTGTTCATAAGAGTATCGGTGTAGAAATTCTAAGACAATTTCGTGAATTACTATAGGATAAAGCAGGAGAGTCAGTATATTGATGTCCTTGGTGTAAGTTGGGGAAAGATCCTAGGACGTTATATATGGTTTGAAGGTGTATTATTCAGCTAAAAGGGGTGCTGATGCAAAGTACCAGAAATCTGTTGGCTTTTATAAAGGGCATTTATTTGGGGTAGAAGCTTACAGTCACAAAGCCCTAAAGAGTCCAACTCAAGGTACCATAACAGGTACTTTCTCACCCAGAGTCATTTGCCACGTGTTGAAGCAAGATGGCAGGCAATATCTGTGAGGGTTCAGCCTTCCTTCTTCCTCTTAAGGCTCCACGGTCCCAGCTTCTTCCTATCTCAGCTGTAGGCTGGCATAAGGCTCATCTCTCAGTCTTCGCAGCTGCTCTATTCTCTTCAGCTGCAAACTATCAGTCTTATCTCTCCCCGGAGCCTCTACCGTGTCTATGGAGCTGTCTCTCTTCCTCACTGTTCTTCCTCTCTGTGTATCTATGTCTTTTGTCTCCTTGATTGAGCATCCTTTCATATAGTCCACCAAGGCAGGGACTCAACTCTGAGTCACACTAATGAAGTGGTCAAATCAAAACCCTAATCTTGATTTAATAAAGTAAAGTGAAACCTCTGAATTTAATACAATCAAAGGGGTATCACGCCCAGAGGAACAGACCAGTTTACAAACATAATCAATATCTCTTTTTGGAATTCATAAATAATATCAAACTGCCACAGAAAGTAACAGCATGAATCTTGATTGTATAAAATATGGATTCCCAAACTCCATTCACAGATCTAGGTTTCTAAACACCATTCCACATTAAAAGGAACCAGGGCTCCTTGGGGAAATTTCTGGCTCCAGTTCAGGAGTATGGAAAGTAAAATGTGAGCCTGTAATACCTTATTGTGAGCAAAGCAAGGAAATTCTCCAGGATTTATGGAGCTATGTCAAAAAGACACAGGAACTAGGCTGAAACCTGTCAAATTTGGGAAAATGAGCATCAACAAAAATAATGATAGAAATAGAATATAACACATTGAGAAAGAAAACAAGGGTCCATGATGATAAAAGAGCAAGGAGGTGTGCTAAATGAATGTTTTTCATTATTAAAGAACTACCAACTACTAAATGTGGAATGAATGATAGAATTTAGAAAATATCATTATTTTATGAACACTGATTTGTTATTAATATCGGCAGCGATCATCATTGGATGTTGTAGCCATTTGGCAGTTTGATGTAATTATGAATTCCAAAAATCGATATTGAATCATGCTTATAAACTGATCTGTTAATCTGGGCATGATTAAGTTATGATTAGGGCACTGACTGGGCCACATCAGTAGGGTGTTGAGCCCTACCCTTTGGTGGTGGGGGAATCGAATATAAAAGGCAAGGCAAAAGACAGAGGGAGCAGTTTTTTGAGAAGCAGTTCTGATGTTGGAGAGGACACCCCAGGAGAACAGAAGTGAGCTGTTCACCTCACAGTCTACAGTTAACCTTGTGGAGGAAGCGGAGGAGCTAAGCCCAGAGAGAAACGCAACCCCTGGAAGAGAGGAACCCAAGAAGCTTGAACCATGGCAAATGTCAGCAGTTGTCTTGCTCCAACACATGGCAGTGGACTTCGGTGAGAGAAGAAACTTATGCTTTGTGGCCTGGTAACTGTAAGCTTCTACCCCAAATAAATACTCTTTATAAAGACCAACCATTTTCTGGTATTTTGCATTAGCACTCCTTTGGCTGACTAATACAGAATTTAGTACCCAGGACTAGGGAAGTGCTTTTGCAATTACCAAAATGTTGGAACGGTTTTACAAATGGTTAAGGGGTATTTTTTGGAAGAATTGTGAAATGCTTGATGGAAAAGGCCTAGATCACGTTGAAGAAACTGTTGATAGTAATATTGATGCTAACGAGACTTTTAGAAGTAAATGATGAAACTATAATTGGAAGCTGGAGGAAAGGCGATCCATGTTTTAAAGTTGCAGAGAACTTAGCAAGATTAACTCCTGGTGTTATATGGAAGACAGAATTCGAAAGTGGCAAACCTGAGAATTTAGCTGAAAAACTTTTCAAAGTAAACCTGGAGAATGTGGCTTGGCTTCTCCTTGTAGCTTATAGCAAAATGCTAGATGAAAGAAATATGCTAATGACAACTTTTGGGCACAAAGAAAACAGAAACTGATTTCGGGACTTCCAAGTTTCTGGAAATCAAGTTTCCGGATGAAAGTGCCCCATTTGAAGACTTAGTTAACCCTGGAAATTGTAAATCAGAATTGAAGATGCAGTCATCTAGGAAAGACTTGTGGAAAGTCTTACTGTCTGATGGCTTGGACCCCTGCTTCCTGCATGCTAAACCAACAAAGTTTTTGAGAGAGCTGTATGAACAAAACCACTGTCAGCTTGGACAAAATAGGACATGGAAAGGAAAGATAGAAGGAGAAACAGCTTTAAGAAAATATCCATGGAAGCTGAGATCTGGAATAAAGATATTGCCTTGAGCCAAGAGAGGAGTCCCACCCATATGTACAGACAGGGTGAGTTTGCCCCAGCAGTTGAAGAGGGTGAATGTTCCCACCCGATGTTCAGGAAGAGTTTGCTGCCCCAGGGTACAGGGAGGATGGAGCACATTCCTCAAAGATTAGGGTGGTTAAGGTCAGCAAGCAGTTAAATGGTTTTGTAAGTTTCACAGGTTTACAGCAGATGGGATTTTGCCCAAAGACTGACTGTATTTCTTTAAAATGATTATGATATGATTTTGTACTTGCATTGTTACTGATTTAAGGTTTTTTGAATATTGTAGTGTATTTTTGGAATTCAGAGGGTGGAGTGTAGCCGTTTGGCAGTTTGATGTAATTATGAATTCTAAAAATTGATATTGAATCATACTTGTAAACCAATGTTAATCTGGGCATGATTAAGTTATGATTAGGGCACTGACTGGGCCACATCAGTAGGGCATTGAGTCCTACCCCTTGGTGGTTGGGGGAATCAAATATAAAAGGCAAGGCAAAGGACAGAGGGAGCAGTTTTTTGAGAAGCAGTTCTGACATTGGAGAGAATGCCCCAGGAGAAGACAAGCGAGCTGTTTGCCTGATAGTCTACAGCTGACCTTGTAGAGGAAACAGAGGAGCTAAGCCCGGAGATAAATGCAGCCCCAGGAAAGAAGGAACTCAAGAAGCCTGAACCCTGGCAAATGTCGGCAGCTGTCTTGCTCCAATACATGGGAATGCACTTTGGTGAGGGAAGAAACTTATGCTTTGTGGCCTGGTAACTGTAAGCTTCTACCGCAAATAAATACTCTTTATAAAGACCAACCATTTTCTGGTATTTTGCACTAGCACCCCTTTGGCCGACTAATACAGATGCTAAATCCACTAGGAGAGATATTAGGGAACAGGCTACTCCCTCTGCCTCAAATTATTGTCACACAAATTAATTATTAATTAATTATAAGGTAAAAAATTACATTTACAACAGACAGATCTGGCAGATACTGTCTTAATAAAGTGAACAAATGTAGCATCACCATAGATGTGGTGAAGACTTGAGTTTTGGGTCTGCTGATGTGATACCATGGAAAGTATAGACCACAAATTATGTCTAGCCTGACCATATGACCAAGTATCTCTAACTATCATGATTTGGATGCTAAATTTTATGGTCAACCTATGCGTGTACTAGTCACACTCAAACTGTTTAACCTGCATTTGATCATGAGGAAAATCTGACAATTCTAAATTGTGGTACATTCCATAAAACAATTGGCATGGACTCTTACAAAATATCAATATCATGAATGAGCCCCTGTCTCCCTCCCCCTGAAAGAAACACTAACCCACAAACCTAGCAAGCAAACAAAAATAAACAGAAGTACTATTTTAGATTTAAGGAGACTAACAAAATATAACAACCAAATGTAAGCAAAAATCTTGAATGAATTAGAAAACACAGCCCTAAAGCATAATTTTGGGACAGTTAAAGACATTTGGGGAGCAGATGTAACTCAGTGGCTGGGTGCCTGCTTCCCATGTACGAGATCCTGGGTTCAATCCACAGTACTTCCTAAAAATAGATATTTGAATATGAGCTGTATGTCAAGTAATATTATCTTATCAACTGTAAACTTTGTGGGTGTGAATTATTATTATGGTCATATAGCAGAATATCCTTGTTCTTAGGAGATGGCATGGAGATATATTTGGGGGTAAAATATTATAGGGTCTACAACTTATTTCCAAATAGTTCAGTAAAAATAATATACATACACATGTGTGTGTGTGTGTGTGTGTGTGTGTGTGTCGGTAGAGAGAGATAAATCAGCAAAGTAGCAAAATATTTAAAAATTGATGAAAGATATAGCGGTGGCCATTGAAATATTCTTTCAACTTTTCTGAAATTTTTCAAAATAAAAGAAAATTAGAGAGAAATAAGCACTCATTGTTAGTTAATCCAGATTTTAAAAACCTGAGAAGTAGAATTTCTATTATGTTTCTATTTAGCATATGAGGAAACTGAGGCTCAAGGGAGTTTGGCAAATTGTCTATGGAATGGCCATGATGATGCTGGAATCCAGGCCCCCTGATGCTCTCCTGTTTCCTTCTGTGAACTGTTGGATGACAGTTCAAAGACAAGAACATGCTAGAAGGCATCCCGGAATTTTATACTAGGTGGAATTATAGATGGAGACCATCATGATCGGATACTCTGATGTTGGAAAGGATGCCCAGGAGAGTCAAGTGTGTGGACCACGCTCATACAGGGAGTGAGGGGATGTCAGAACCTGCTTACGATGTTTGTCCTCTGATTTTTAGGTCCATTTTATTTTCACTGCACCATCAAAGATCTGAAAGTGTGAGCAGGAAGAATTCTGGGCCATGGACCATTAGAACAACAAAGTTAAAAAAAAAAAAGAATCCTCAATTTTCTCAGCTTGCTGTTCAGGTTTATGTTTGACTTTTAACCACGTGTCAATCAGGCATTGTTTTCTGCTTGAGTCGGGAACATTTTGTGTAACTCCTCTGAATGTGTAATATCCCTCCTTTCTTTTTTCTCTGGCGTGGCTGGGAGAGTATCTTGACCTGTAGCAGAAATTCTGAATGTTTATTTCCCTGTCTTACATCAACAGTTTGCTGAATCGTTTACTTTTTCCTTTGACAGAGTTTCAATTCTGTGAGTAGAATATGCATCAGAGCAGAAGGGAATTATCATCGTGTCAAGCATTATGGGCAATTCCTTGTAAATAGTTCTGCTGAGAACAGTGCCAACTTGCGGGGCAGCAGTTAAAAACTCCAAACGGAAGGCTTCCTTATGTCTAGTTTTGTTAATTTCAATTTAGTGCCTATTAGCAGGCTTCTTGGAAATAGGTATGTTGGGCCCTAGATAGTTCTCATGAACTTGAGAGTACTATCCGGCCTTGTTTATCCTTTTCTCATAGAAAGGATTTTGTTTTCAATTTCTTTGTTTCCATTATCCACATCTTTCTGTTTCCTTTTTCTTGGCTCCCAGCCTACCTGGAAAGAAAAGGTGGTTCTGGTGTTTGCCACCCATGCTCAAACTCAGAGTCTGAGTTTGTCATTTTTTTCCTTCCTTTCTTTTTGGTTTCTTTTTGGTTCCACAAGAGTTTACATCGTCTCACGGTAGATAGACTTTACCCATAGAATCCCACGTGATGTTTTGGGAGGAGCTCTGGATTGAGAGTAGGGGATCACAATTGCATTTTTGCCAATAATCAGTGCTAAGACCTTGAGCGTATCATTTTTCCTCACTAAATGAAAACTGGTGAAAAGATGTGAAGATTTTGCCTTATTGTGTGTTTGATAGGTGGTGACTAATCAGCTTTTATTTGCTCATTATTAAATTAAAATATAAAATGCATTTTAAAAGATACAGTTTAAAAATCATCCTTTAATTATCCATGGGTAGTCGATTTTTGTCATTGCATTAAAACAAAAGCATCATAATTCCTTATGCTGTTATGATTTTATATCTTTGGTTACAGAGATGATTTGTTGCCTTCTCTCATGTAATATGCTTCAGCTCGGATAACCAAGGCTAGCATCTTTATGTACTTTTTAAATATATAAAATAAAGTGTAGCAAGTTTATTGATTTATCTAATATTAAAAGTTTAGTATTGGGAAGCGGATGTGGCTCAAGCAGTTGGGTGCCCGCCTATCACAAGGGAGGTCTCGGGTTCGGTTCCCGCTGCCTCCTAAAGAAGACGAGCATGACAGTGAGCAGACATGATGGACTGGTGCAGCAAGTTGACGCAACCAGATGATGCAAGAAGATGACACAACGAGGAGACACAATGAGGAAACACACCGAGAGACACAACAAGCAGGTAGTGGAAATGGCTCAAGTAATTAGGCATCTCCCTCCCACATGGGAGGTCCCAGGTTCAGTTCAGAAGACGAGCAGACAGTGAGCACAAACAATGGAGGGGGGGGATAAATAAATAAAATAAAGCTTTAAAAAAAAGTTATTTAGTTGAGCTAGAAGTAGAACTAAGACTCTAACAAATATGAATCATTTTTAATATGCCATTTTTTAGTATATGGGTAATAAAATGATGAATTTAAGACCATTTGTAATGTTTAAAATATAAAAACCATTACAAACAATATTGCCATGTCCCACAATTATTAATTCTCCAAATGCTGCTCATCTACTATATGAGAGCCTTTGTTTTAAGGGCCAGGGTTGCATCAGTGATAAAATCCTTGTTCTCATGCAGCTTACATTATAATATGTGCTCTCGCCATATACAGTGTACAGTTAATACAATACATGGATCATAGAATATAGGATGGTGATAAGTCTATTAAAAATTATAGGGTAAGGAGGTTTGGAATTGCTTGGAGTAGGGTGGGATTATCATGGAGAAGGTGACATCTGGGTGAAGGTTTGAAGACAGGAGAAAGTGAACCATGCAGGTATCTGATGGAAGAGCATTCCAGCCAGAGGAACAGCCAGTGCAAAGACGTAAACTTGTCTGCATTTCTGACCACAGAATTTAGGCTGGGCAAGGAAAAATTGTTTTATCTACAATTAACACTTTTGCGCTGCATTTCCTTCTATCTTGTTTTAGGCACAGAATAAGGAGGTGTTTTTGTTTTTTTTTTTAACACATAATTACAATTATTCTGGATTGTGCCCTTTGGTTCAACATTCTTTCACAGTTTTTAAACACACTCTAGTTGTCCAATAGGCCAAAGTATATGTACCTATTTCCCTGTTTTTGAACATTTTGTTTTTGTGAAAGAGACTGCTAGTTTTCCTCACATATTCTCTTTTCTTTTCAACAGTAATAGAACTCAATGCCTCCCACTACCTCCATCCCCATTTTTATCTTGGTACGTGACCACCTGAAGTAAAGATAAGGTTTGCCAGCTTCCTTGTAGCTGTGTGGCCATGTGACCATCTTTGGCCAATCAGATGGAAAACAGAAGTGACACGGCAGTCACCTGGGACCATAACTTTGACAAGGGAAGGAAAACAGAGCCATGCAATAGAAGGAACCTGGGTCCCTGAGGCCAAGGAATACTACCTCTGGGTTACATGGCTATTACAGAGAAGTGACTTCTTTTACAAGCCAGTGCTATAATGGGTTTTTCAGGAACTCACAAGTGTCTCCCATCCATTCCATAGTACAAAGCCTCAACATACCC